>PVHY01002653.1:0-71103 GCA_004024945.1 Uropsilus gracilis | reverse complement strand
CTATTTGGTATATGACTGGTATATTATACTGTGTCCAGTTCTTTAAAAATGCTGTGTTCTTGAATTTGGGAATAAGCTTAATCCTTTTTTTCCTGGAAAAACACAAACTTGTATTAAATATAACAGGGAAGAGTTGGAGCTCCAGTGTGAGCCGTTTTAATTCTGCATCAGGATAGGGAGGGCTTGCAAACCTGGGCAATGCATTCAACCTGAAAACAGTTTCAAGTCTCTTCCTCCCAAGGCAGGGGTATTTTGTCATGCCTATCAGGGCTGTGGGTGCAATAAAAATTAGTAACAATGACTCCCTTTTTCACTCAAGTATTTTAATATGCCTTTTGATTAGAGAGAATATGAGACTCGAGCTGCTCTGACTTTCATTTCTGGCTAAAAGTCTTGGCTGGCAACTGGGATAGTTCTGTTATGGCAGCCTTGTGCTCAGTGGGTGAGCTAACACCAGCCACTCAGAGGCTCTTTGGAATCTCTGTTCATGTAGAATGGTGGTTTTCTGCTTCTGGTGAACAGCTTGCCGTTCTTTGCAGCACAAGCAAAGAGGACCCCCTTCCTGCCCCTTGGCCTTGCTGAGGTTTGGGACTCACAGCTCACATTCTCTGTGCTTCCTCAAGCTCGTTAGTCAGTTTGCAGCCATCTGTCTTTGTACCATTAGCCTGCTGGATTGGGCACTGTGCAATTGTTTGCTGTGCCTGCTCTGGAAATGATGTGCCTCTTCCAGGGTTCTAATGACATACTGTTCTAATGACAGCCTCAAAAGGGGTCGGGGTGGAGGATACCCCAGTGAAAATCTCAAGCTGTGACTGCTTTTGGGCTTCAGAGGGCAAAGAGGGAGGCTTGGATAAGGACGATGCTTGATTATACTATAGAAGCAGCATGATGAGGGAAACATGCCAGTCTTCACTGGCCAGTGACTAAGAACAAAATTCAGGAAAGCGTAAAAGACAGGCAAAAGGAGATGAAGCAATTTTCTAATCTTGGAGAAAAATGGGGGAATGACAACTTAGGCACAGATAGTGTAATATTTCTCCTTTTCTTCTCTCTAAACTGTTGCCTCCATGCCACATCATGGGTAGTCTCCCTAAAAACTCTTCATGCTGCTTGGGTAGGCACAGGAGAAATGGATTTAACCAGCCTGCAGTTCCCTGGAAGACCTTAGACCACCTAGGAAGCAGGCTGGCCCCCATCCTAACAAGAGCTATCAGGCAGTGAGAGCAGAGAGCTAAAGTGAAATTCTGTGGCAGAATTTAAGAAATGCTAGGAGGTGAGGTTATCTTTAAGTATTACATACTATTGAAGAAAGAAGAAAACGGCAGTGTTTGTACGTGAAGTAAGGAAGAAGAACTTTGCTCCGTACGGAAAATTTATTTACTTTTTTGTTCATCCTTAGTGACCACAAAAGTAGTTTCAGAATTGCTAAGTCATGCTTCTGTGGGAAATGGAGAAACTGTATTTGTGTTGCAGGCTTTTGTCTTTAGGATTTAGACTTATTTTGATAATACATTTTACTTCCTCCCAAATTTAGTTCTCAAGGTGACCTTCTTCAATATCAGCTTCAGAGAGATAATTATCAAATAGATTTCTGGTGCTTATGTTATCAGTGGAGTGCAGCAATGTGCTAAGTATCTGCAGATAACAAAGATGCTTGTAATCTGGAAGAAAAAAAATTCATCTAAATTTGTTTGTTTCAGTATGGGGAGTAGATATCTTGGTAGTAAATTCATGATTTTTTTTATAAGCTAAAAATACCCATATTTTTTAAAGTCTTATGATTTTTACCAGCTAAAAATATCAATATTTTTATAGTCTCAGAGCAACCTCCATGCTAGAAGAGAAGCCCAAACCATCACTGACATTTTAGATTTTAATTATAGAATTAACATTTCAGAATAACTCAAAAGTTCACTGCAACTATCTTTCAAAGAGAACTCAACTTGGTTTCAAAGCAGTGTATATTAATCTATATTATAGGTATAAATATTACTCTGTATTATATCTCACCATATCTATATTGTATCTATGTCTATATTATAAGTCATTATTCCTGTGTTATTTGTATAGTCTAAAACTTCTATGACTTCAAATTCATAGTTAGTAGCATTTTTTTTCAAACCCACAGTATATACAGGTAATTCTTCAAATGTTAACAGAAAATTAGAAGACCAACACAGTGGCATAGAGAAAATTAAATCTGGAAAATAAAGGTAAGTTATTAATGCAGTGTGTACTGTGTGCTTACAATACACCAGGTGCTGAGAAAAACACTTGTAAATTAAAAAAGACAGAAAATTCTTTTCACATTAAACTCATATTCCAGTGGGGGAAAGATGGACTAAAAGCAAAATAAGAATGTTGTATAGTGTTGAAAGACAACAAATTCTATTGAGAAAAGAAGTCAGAAAAGGTGGATAGGGAGTATTAGGGTTTGGGGTGGATTTTATATGTAATTATGGTAGTCAGGAAAGGTGTCACTACAAAAATGACAATTGAGCACAGACTTTGAAGGAGAGGGATGAAGAACGTAGGGGAGCAACCAGTATAAAGATATCAAGGCGAGAATATGTCTCAAGGAGCAACACAGAGGTCAAGGTGTTTGAAGTGGAACGAATTGAAAATTTTAGGAGATTAAGACAGCAAAGTAGAGATGTGGGGTCTAAAGGCTAAAAGTGGGAAGCAGATTGAGACTGGAGTGTTTTGGCGCAAAGGCTGTAGGCCTTAGTTCATTTGTTAAGACAATCAGCTGTGAGATGTGCCTAGACTTGGTCATTGCCAATCAACTAAAGCCACACTTTCAACCTATGCATCTCATTTTTAGACTGCCTCCTCTGCTCTTTTCAGTTTATCTCCTCTAGACTTCTGACTTCAATGGTTTTTTTGATCCTGCTAAGACCTCTAATCTTTTGATCTCAGCTTCCTTATTCCTGATGTCCTCTCCCTACATCTTAACCTCGTGAAATCCTCTGGTCAATCTTTAGGATCACTTCCTATCTGCACCACAAGATGGTTTGCCCATCTTTCTTTTCTTTGTAGTAGCTTGGCAAATCCATAATCCAGGTTAAAGTTAACTCTTTACATTTTACACCTGAAACAGTAAAGCTAACTGTGCCAAGAGGTTTGGTCTGGGAATCATGACCATGAACCACAAACTGTCTTATCATGTCTTTAGGTCGTCAAAGGAGGTTTTCCATTCCGTGATCATTCATGCTCCCACACTGTTCACCACCCTCTAGGCCTATTTTAAACCCGCTACATATTCTTTCCCTCCTGACTTCCTCATTGCTACAATCATTAGAAAAATTAGAAAATATCCCCCCAAATTTCCATACCTATTTACCAGCCATCAGCTTCTGCCACAGTATCTTGTGCTTTCTTGCCAGCTGTCAGAGACAGATGTCATACTCCAATCTAATGCATATGGCTCCAACTTATGCAGTAGATCTCATTTTTTTGAAATTTAATATTTTAAAATTGATCGTGTGTGTGCACACACGTGCGCACGCATACACACACACACATAACATTGTTGTCTACCCTGAGGTTCTCCCACCACCTTGTCACCTGTGAATCATCAGTTTAATCCCTTTTGTCCATCCCTCCTCCAACTTTACCCCTCCTGTTCTCTTCCTCTATGCTTCAGTTCTGCTGACAGTTTTAAATTTTCATTGTCCTTTTGTTTGTTTCCCCTTGATCCTGCATAGAGTTGGATCAGCCGGTATTTATCTTTCTGACTTATTTCTGCTAACATGTTTCCTTCTAGGTCCATCCATGTTATCATAAATCCATCAATTTTATCTTTTTTGATCGATGAATAATATTCCACTGTGTATATATACCACAACTTTCTGTGGATACCTTTTTCCATCATCTATCTACTCATGCATAGAACTCCTTCCATCTCATAAATTGAATTTTTTCACTCCATACTGGAACACTCTCATTAATATGTAGTTGAATTAAGGAATATCACCAAATATTAAAACAGCAACAACAAAATGTCTTCTCCAATCCCTTTCATCTCACCAATCCATTTCTTTGTTCTGCTTTACAGCCAAATCTAGAAAAATACTGTTTCTAATCATTGACTCCATATTCTCTTTTCCCAGTCTTTTTTACATTGACTTCAATCAGTGTTTCATCTTTATCACTAAAACTGTGGTCAAGATCATAAGATCACCTTATTATCTGCTCTTTTACAACCTAATATACCCTGCTCAGTTATTAGCTTCATATTACTTATCATCATATTACAACTAATCACTCCTTACCAGATCATTACTTCTTACCAGAATATTTACCAGGTTTTATTTTCTCCTTATTGGGGGCTCCTTCTCAGACTATTTTGCTAATTCCTTCATTTGTCCCTGGACCCTAAAAATGGAGTTCAAAGGACTTGAACTCAGCACTATCACTTACTTGTGATTTTAGTTGAAGTAGGCAACTTGAAGCAGGCTTTTTATTTGCAAAATGGAGGTGTCTTTCTTCTGTCTACTTGGTAAGGTGTTTATGGAGATCAAATGAGATAGTATAACCAAAAATGCTTTGATCTACAGAAATAGGAAGCATGATGATAATTTATATTAAGGTTATTTCTGTTTTATTCTGAGTATTTTTATCCTTATATCTTGATCATCACTTCCTGATCCTAAAAGTGATATTTCCCTTTGAATGCAAGTCAATTATCCGTACAGAACTAAGCAATTATAGAACCATAGCTTTGCTAAATATCAGCAAAATTACAGGATATTAATATATCATATTGTCTGTCATCTCACAAAGATTAGTGAAAAATAGATATAATAGATATAATTCAGTGTATGATTTTAGCTGCATTCTTTCTAAGTGTCTTCAACTTGAAAAATATAAACTTTTCAAATTTAAAAGCTTGAAAAGTACGTGACAGATTTTTTTTTTGACACTTCAGGTCTATCTGATCAGATAAAATACAACATTAGTTTGTTAATAACAAGAACACGAAGATTTAAAAATATATCTAATCAACAATAAACAGGAAGGTTTTCCATAAGAAGAATCTCAGAACCCAGAACAGAGTCTTTTCATTAGTACCAATATTTTCTCAGAGAAGAAGATCTGAAGAATGTGGAATATATCAGTTTTAAAGTTAAAAAAGTTAAAATCATGGTTCTCATAAGAGAAGCAGATTTATGTAACATGTGCGCAACAATCAAACAAAAGACAAACGAAAGGGTTTATGGGTTTGCAACAAATCTTTGCATTCTTTCCAAAGCTGCTTCTATGTTATGGGTGATAAAATTCATCAGGATAAAAATAGAATGCATTGTAAACTGAGAGAAGCCAATTATTATTTTTGAAAGGACAACAGAAACTTGCTCAAAGTTTATAGCTACTGCTGCAAAAGCTATGCCATAAAAGCAATGTGATTATACAGTAGTTTAGCTAAAAACAAATCATCTGATGCCAGAGTAAATGGACAGAAATAAACTGCAAAGTATATCTTTGCTCATGAAAATGGGAACCAATTTTGGCTTAGAGCCAAACTGAACTAAATATGAAAAGTGGGGAAAGTATTCTTTAGAACTTTTCCTTTACTTCAGACTACAACTCTTCTTTCTTCTTAATTACGCTCATCTAACATTCTCCAAAATGGTGTCATGTGTCAGTGAGTTGGGTATGTCTGCCAAGAAAGTCAGTGATTTTACCTTGAATCTCATTTCTGTTGCCTATAAAATGAGAAAATATAAGAAATCCAAGTCATTTCCAAAGCTTAGAAGAGGAATACCTTCTTATTCCCAGCTTTGTTGTTTTCTAATCTCATGCTCCAATTTTAGCAGGGCTGACTGGAATTATTTGTTATAGACCACAAATAATTGTTCTCTCAGGTTATTTATTGCTTATTGCTATTTTAGTTTTCTTCTATATTTGAATTCTTGATTCCCTTCATGTCATGTCTTCTGTTTGTTTCCTAATTTCTCATCTTGTTGGAACATATTCTCCAGTAAATCCTTGATGAAAGAAAAAAGATGCAAGGAAAGCACAAATTGAGTTCTTGTAATCTGAAAATGAAAATATATTTATTCTTTACTGATTTATTGATTTCAGAATTTTAGGTTGAAGCACAATTGTACCTCAGATTTTGAAAGCATTCTTCTATGAACCTTTAGTCTCTCTCTCTTTCTCTCTCTCTATCTCTCTCTCTCACTGTCTAAACAACAATACTTAGATATTATTATGATTCCTTAGAGTTGAGTCCCTGGGTGGTAATCTTGTGGAAATAAATGTACCTTGAAATCCTGGGATTTTTAGAATTACCTTAATTTCTTTCTTTTCTAAATCTTTTATGTTCAGTTCCTTCTGCAACATCTTGAGAAATAGCAGTATTCTTCCAATAAATTCTCCCTCATACTTACTCTAGCCAGAGTCATTGTTGTGTTTCTTCTCTGTTGACTGCAATTGAAAGACCTTTAATTAGTACCTGAGGGCAAGTAGATTTATTATGGGTTCTTCAATATCTATTCAATATCCATTGGCATTTTGAAGATTATTTTTCCCATTAATTCTCATGGTAATTGCTTAGGCTGAAAGTGCTATACTGTGGGTGATATGTCTTTTCAGATGTCAAAGAAGTCATATTTTTTTAGATCTAGAAAGTTGTCATTATCTACACTATTAAATAAAATTCACTCATATTTTAACTCAGAGTACAGTACAGGAGATTTTTTTTTTTAACTAGAGCACAGAAAACTTTCATGAATTAGATGTTGACACTAAAATTCCCATAAGGTCCAGCTTGAGGGAAATTGAGAGCAAAAGGATACTTTCTTAGAATGTTAGTGATAGCATAATTTGATAAAACATTCTAAAAAATATTCTGGGTCTTTTTAGTGAGTCTGTCATATCTTTGCTTATTTACCCTTTCTGTTTTTGTTACTGAATAATATTATAGCAAGGTATTCACATGCCCATCAGCATGTAGATACAACTTCTGCATATCACACCTGGAAAAACAACTTTTAGAACATATTCACATTCTTTTGGGGCTAGAAAGACCATTGTTTGAAGACTTCTGATGAACATCCACACAAACTTCCAACTGAACCAACTCAGATAATTGCTTCTATGTGCTTTAGAGTTAGAAACAAATTGGAAGTACTAAAAATGGAAAGAATATAGTAACAGTAGATTTAATTGCTCTTCAATTTCTTTTTTTCTGAAAAAATGATATATTTTTATTTTCTCTACTTATTTTAGTAACATAATCCATGCTACAAAAATGACAGTGATGGGAGTTATCACAGAGAAAAGATTGACTCCATCCATTGCCTTCAACAAATATTAAAGAAATCAAATCATGATAATTGACACAAACCCAATATAGTTTAGCAGTATTTTATTAAATTCCTGCAGAGACAATGTAACTTAATGTTAAGGATAAATCATGAATATAGAATGGAAACACTTTGATGTCTTTTTCAACAACTTAGGAGCTAGACTACTTGAAGTATATTAAACTCTAGTAACTTCAGTATTCTCAAATGACAAACATGGATAGGTACACAGGTTCCTACTTTTTAGAGATATTCTGAGAACTGTATATGTATAGTATGAGTTGTTTATATAGACTCCTGTCCTTATATATTACCATATCCAGTGTGAATAAGGTGTATAGAGAATGATTTTAATTCAGTATAAAGATTTTATAAATAGTGTCAGTTCCTTCAGTTGGTGAAAGTTCCTTTTGATAGGAGGAAGATACTGGAAACTTATGAGGATATTTATTAAAGTGGGGTTTGTGTGATATTTAGTTGAATTACATATACATTTCTTCTGATGTTAATAATTGATTATTCTCAAGGCAAAATTCTTTATAATGATTGATCATTTCAGATCTACCTTAAAATTCCTTAGTTGAGACTTAAAAGTTCAAACAAGGTAATATTTTTTAGGAACTTTTTACTTCATATTTCTTGACTTTAAGCAAAGTGAAACACCCCAAATTCAATACATTTTCCCCCCAAACAATGACTATAGACTTGTTTTCATATCAGTTCAATTGAAAAATAAATAAAAAATCTGTTTTATATGCCAGTATAAAATCATAGTGGTTAAATTAATTTTTCTAAATAAATGACATTTGTTTGATAATTTTGAGTATATCTTTTTAGATAGGTAGAACATATATTCATTGCTTTAACTGAACATAACAAATAAAATAATATGGCACGAGCTCACTAGCTTTTAAATAGATATTTTTAACATGGCATCTATAGTCGTTATACTATGTCCCTCTAAGTTTTCTCTCTCTTTATCTGTTGTTGAATTTACTTTGATATTTCTTTATCTTCCATTCTGTAGAATTCCCTATGTATCTGGTAATAACTTACAAGAACTAAGGTCCACGGATGTAATTTAGGTTATTAACAAGCTAGATTTTTCAGGTTTGACTAAAGTGTAACTATTGTTTCTCCTTCCATAAGAAGTATATTAAGGTTTTTCATTTGCTCCTGTTTCTTTTCTCTCTATTTGAGTTATTTTCTCACAGTTGTATATAGTTTCTCCTTAACTTGTTCTTCCCTTTCTTGGCAGTGGTCTCAGAAAATACATTTGTTCTTGTTTTTCAAATTGTGCACTAACTTGCACCAGAATTTGAGATAACCATTGAGGATTTAGTCATATATATGGCTATTATCTTTAAAAGAATAAGTGGTATCATTGCTAAAAAAATATTTTTCTAAAAGGCAATTGACCCACAGCTAACTTCATATTCAGTGGTGAAAAAATATAATACACACACACACACACACATAAAAAAGGCCAAGTAAAATTACCACCATTCATAGGTATTAAAATAATGTGCATAGAAAGTCTTAAAGACTATACTAAGATCTACCAGAAACAAATCAATATAGTAAAATTGTAGGTTACAAAAATCAATTTATTAAAATCAGTTGCATTCCTACATGCAAAATACAAACTAAAAAAGAATGAAATCAAGAAGACTGTCCTACTTGCTATCACATCAAAAAGAATTAAATACCTAGGTGCAAATTTGAAAAAAAAAAAAACTTGTTTTATACATAACACTTTTGGCTTAAATCTATTTGAATCCTAATCAGATTCAATCAGATCCTAATCACTGTACATCAGATTGGAGGTTACATAGGGGATATGCAAACCTAAGCAAACTACCATTTTAGAAACAAGTTTTGTCTTAACATGTTTTGGAGAATTTCCAAGTTTGACGGATAAACAAAATGCTGAACTAAATTAAGTACTGAAATTGAACATCTTGGATGTCAATTACCATCCAAATAATTTTCAGTATTTTTCCTTTTTAATGCTTCTATTGGTGGCCTAAAACTTCACATTCTTGATCTTTGAAAATCCATTAAGCAAACCTATTTGTCTTTTCATGGGATTTCAGGAGTCATGGTGTCTACCTTAACACAATTGTATATCTGGTTTTCTTTTCATTAATAATGTGAGAACATTTCTCTTAGTAGAACAGGAAATATAAAACCAGAAAAACAGCAAAGAGATTGGCTTTTCGGCTCCCATAGACTTCCCTTCTGTTGTTTCCACTTCAGCTGGACCCTCAACGTCAATAATGGGCAAGCTCAAGGTACCTCAGACAGGACCAGAAAGGCTTTAAACGTGTATCTAAAGGAGCTCAGAAGTAGCTTGAACATGCAAAGAAGACGAAGAGGAAACGATGTGATAGCTGATGGAAATTACATTTGTCTCTCTTGTGGACTTTAGGATTGCTTGTGAGAGGAAATAGGGTTGAAAGGCAGAAGCCACCAACCAACAAGCCAGGCAAAAAAACCTTTTAAAATGCATCTTCTGCCAGTCACGTTCCCTTAGGTCCGTACATCTGCATGGAGCAGTTGCCAGACAAGTGCAGTATAACAAAGAATTTTATTAACAAGGGAACACAACAGGGAAAATGAAAAGTCCTTAATGCTACAAGCAGCCATTTATCCATTTACCCCTGTCACCATTTTCAGTCCCAAAAGTCTTGAGGCAGGGCAGAACAAAGTCCAGCCTTTCTCTCGCGTCTTCTCTTCGCTTCTTCTCCAGTGTTCCGGCTTCTCCAAGACTCTTCAAATTTCTTCCATAATTGCTGATGCACAAATCAGCTTTCCAAATCCCTGACCATCTCCAGGCACCAGTTTACTATGCCACCTTGCTGCGGTGCCACACTCTCCACATTGGCTACTCTAATGCCGGCTGTTCTCCTACCATGTGGCTCCTTGCCACCTCCAGCTCACTCCTCCAGGGGGCTTATCCTGGCCAAGCCATGTGAGCTTGGTCTCACAGCTATACTTATCCCCTTCCCCCCCCCTCTCTCTTTTTCCTGCCTTCCTTTTATGTGCCTTTTGGCATTTCTTGCTTCTTCTCAGGGGGTCTTTCTCTCAGACCTCGCCCACCAGGGTACTCTGGTGCCAACACAATTTAACTGACTTACTCACAACCTTGTATCAAGAGGAGGCAGTGATTTTTATCTGAGAGCAAGGGGGAAGCAGAGTTGTACAATAGATGTTAGAAGGATGTTGAGATGGTTTTATCAGACTAGAGAATGTTTCTTAGATTCTTACAAATAACTTCCTAAAGAAAAATTGTAAGGTATATTTCAGTTTAATAGAATGACATCTTACACTATATGAGTTCAATAATGTACAAATTGAAGAACCTATAAAAAATCCTGTCTTATCTTTGGTAGTACTGATACTGTTTTTAAACTTTCCTATTGTGTAATTAACTGAAAAAGAATAAAATTACTTGAATTTTAAATAACCAAATAACTCACTGTGTTATCACAATGGAAATTGTCTCAATGCTATGCCAATACTACATTTTTCTTGTAATAATAGACTAGATATACAATTGTTCATATATATTGAGTTTGACATGGAAGTTATGGTTGATTTACCACAGTAAGATCACTTTTTACTCCATTTTAATTTGTCTCTACAAACTCTGTTGCATAGCTTTTAGTTCGTATTAAAGTCATCAGCTATATATATTAAAAAAATTGAAAGTCATGCATATTTTAAAAGAAGTGCAGGTACATTAGATAATATGACTTTAGTTGTTTACGTTGTAAGAAAACCCATCAGTTTCTCTGAAATGTGTCAGACAAACTGAAAAGTTTGAAAGGATTAAAAATGAAACAAACATTAAAAAACAACACCAACAACCCTTCTTTTGAAGTTCAGCTTTCAAATTAACATAGTCCAGCTTCTTTTCTTAAGAGAAAAATAAATCTGGACATATAAATGTGAGATCACCATGGATAAGTTATTCTCCTGTTGGGTGACCAAAGGGCATTTTACTATCTTTGTAAATGCAAATTTACATAATAGATGCTAATGGTTCTGAGAAAGTTGTTAAATCCCAGCAGGTCAATGATACATGATTTTTAAATTTCTTAAACATGTATTTGCATAACTTACCTTTCAAAAATTTCACAAATAATGCATATTTGTATAGACTAATGCATATTTGTATAGACTAAGGTTTAATACTTTATTTCTGATTCTATGCTTTATAGTATAGAAACCACATTTGTTCATTGGTTCTGGTACAGAAGCTCTGGGGACATTTGTGACTGTAGTAAAATTTTCATTAATCATAAGTCAACTAACTGGAAAACTTCAAATATTTAGATTCTTTTATTTTGGTGCATATTGTACATAGTAATTTCCTAAGAGGAAAGTTGAAAAATATAATTTCATATTTTCCTGCCTACTGTGCATAATGTACTGGAAATTGTAGGCTAAATTAAATAACATATATACTACTCTTCTTTTATTCAGCTTTCCTTTGGTTGGTTAGATAGATGAACTGATAATTGTAATGTTGCTTTATTTTCCTAAAATTTACCTTAGGAGAAAAGGATATATGCAGAGAAAATATGTTGAGATAAGCTATATATTTAAAAGTAATTTTCTAGGATTGTTCTAGCATCAGGAAAGTTTTTGTCTTATCCTGGATGCTCTGCCATACTCCATTGAGAATTACCAGCCAGGATAACCAGCTGAAGTCCTGGTAAAAGTCTAACACACCAATTTGTGTTCCTCTCACTGGTGGTGTCACCATGGCTCACCTCATATTCTTTACCATATTGTTAAGAACCTGTCATTACCAACTCTAACTTTCACAGTTTAAAAGTATTGCTTAATTACTGGTGGTTTTAATATAGACCTCCTCACATCAATTTATTTCAGCAGAGTATGGTTTTTCTGAAGATCAATCTACTTCAATAAACTCTCAAATGATCTACAGTGAACAATGTTTGGCCTGTTTCTTTATCCATTCTTCCTTCATTGACTATAGTAGCAAAGAAAGTAAAATTAGCAAGAAGGTCTGAAAATGAATTTTCTTCAAATACTGTTATGCTTAATTTAGGCAACATACCTTGTCCTTTTTGACAATGTTTAAGTTTTGTGGAATTTTCTTTATTAAAAGTGTTCTTGAATTCTTTTTATAACCCTACCTCTTTCTTAAAGCTATATCTTAAATCTATATGTATGTAATATATGTACATATACTTGTCTTTAAAATATTCAAATATATTCATATTTTCCTCTCTCTAGCTCTTTGAACAGACCACATTGTGCTCAACATAATTTAAAAATATTTATTCACTTCTTTCTTTATAATTGTTGAACACTACTCACTTTCAAATACTGAATTTTTCTGTTCTCCACACCCTCCCCATCTCTATCCGAACTTCAAATCCTCAATCTTTCAGTGTTTTAATGTGGTTATTGACATATTGTTAAATAAATGCTACCATAATGATTTCTATTTCAAACTGTGTTAAGTATGTGCAGTTGAATTCATTTCAACAAATTTTCTATTGTTCCTTCTTTAGTAAGCAAAGTGCCATAATGACTAGGGCTTTAAAACTTAATCTAAAATATTGAGCCTTTGTGACTACACATGGCAGGAAATACAGGGAATGACAGTACCCTTTCTCCATTGCAGACTTTATAATTTTGTGACTGCAAGTTTTTAACTTATAAATGGCAGGCTGAAAATTTCAAGACTGGGAAGACTCTCTGGGGGAATAAGACCTTTGCTGGAAGGTTATCATCTGAATTTTGAAATCATAAATCTATGCTCTTCTTGTTTCTGGTAACTTAGGTGGAAGTTGTACTAGGACATGAGAGCTATTGACAAAATGCAAACTAGGGAAGACTTTAGTTGTGGAGTTTAGAGTGCAGCTTGAGAGTGAGAGTGACTATTTAAGGCCAAGTTAGGCTCCCATCTGCCACCACTTTCTTTATCCTGACTCCCAGGATTGTTACAAAAAGCAGTGTCTGCTATCTATGAAAGAACCCACAAAGACTGGCTGAGATTTTTCCCTTACTGAATTCTGCAATATATACCTACTATTTTTTCTTATCGCTTTTACCTGCTAATCTAGAGATGATTAGACTTGGCAGGTGGCTGCAGAGATACCTTTTAATTGTCTTCTGTCAATCTTGAAGCTGTATTTCAAGATTATTTTATTCACCTGCCATTCACCTTCTCATCTAAATTTCAATTTGTTTCCATGTTTTTAAGTGCATCATTTTTTGGGGGGGAGGGACATTTTTAAGGAATCTTTTCAAATATGCAGTTTATGAATTTTTTTAAAAATAGGGAATCTTTTCAAATATGCAGTTTAAGTGGTTTATGCATCTACTCCTTCTCCAAGAAGACTATCAGTTAACTGAAAAGCAGACAAAAGCAAAGACTAAACTTATAACAAAAAACAAAAAGCAAAACAGAAAACGGGAAAAAAAATCTGGACCAAGATCCAACTGATGGTCACCTATTGCATTTAGTTACCAGTTTCTTTCCTCTTTTTCAATCTGGAATAGGTCTATACTTACTTTAAATTTTTATTTAAAGTAACATTTTTAACAGTGACATTTTTAACAAATGCAGGGAAGATAGGTTATAAATTTCTAGGTAACCTTGGTGGCGTGCTCATCAGTACTCAAGTGCTCAGGCATTGAGGAAGATAATGTATCTTCTGGTATGCTCAAAAAAATAAGTTTGTAAGTAACTGATGGTACTTATCTTAGTTAAGGTGATCTGTGTCACATTATTTTTCACTGTAAAGTTACTATTTTTGTGTGTGAAACAACATCTGCTTGGAAGGATAAACGAGAGCAGAGGGAAGTACAGTCACACAGAAAGCATGTGCTTTGTTAAAAGATAGCAGTATCACTCAGCTCTAGCCTGTTAATACCGATTGGTATTCTGGGTGTGGTATTATTGGTTCTACTTTTTTCCAAGTGATTCTCCAAAATTAAAATGGTAATGAAGTGACTTAATTTATAAATATTGACAGCCATTAAAATTTTTAAAAAGAGCATAAAAGCCAATATTGTGAAGACCAAACCAAAAATACTTGCAAAAGAACTTGAAGGACCCAAATTTTGATCTCTTTTAAACAAACAATGGGATAAATAAATGTCTACAAAAAAAACTTTGTTAATGTTTCATTTTTGGTTCAAGGATCAACTACCCATCAAAGTATTAGAATGTAGTAATATGCAATCAATTAATAACTTGTAATATAATCTGAATGCCAAGCTACCTTTGGTATTCAGAGAACATTTTAGAACCAGATAGAGTTCCAGTGATAACCCTGATGATTGATTGATTGATGATAGTTGGACTAAACAACAGAAGTGTTCTCTGTCTTATTAGACATGTCTGTTAATAGATTGAATACATGAAATTTTTATTAACTAACCAAAAAAAATTTGAGTCCCTTCTAAATACCAGGCACTTTTCAAGGGGTGGCTCATTGATAATGCAGCAAAAATATTTGCCCTCAGAGAACTTTCATTCAACAGGACCTTTCTAAGCTGATAGAACTGTCATTATTTTTAAATCACGTATCACATGCTTTAAAAGTAACAACCACTTTCCAAGCACTCCTGTTTTGAAAGATTAATTACAGTCTGTTGACCTTTCATTAGCTTTTTCTAATGGTGTCTTTGACTCCAATGTTCAAGTCATGGGCTTGTGTTAATTAGAATTCCAGAAATATACTTGAAATGCTTAACCTTAATTTTAGAAATGAAATTATTCATTGCATGTTTACACATTAGACACTACACATAATTTATAAAAATAGACCTAGTGAAATATACAATAACTAGATGTGATTGTTGCAGTTTTTACTTTGTTTGGCACCATTAATGCCAAATTAACTTAACTATAAAAATTCTAATATGAAAATTAACAAGTCTTTGTATAAACTTTTTTCTTTATTGGAACTAGAATGGATTGGGAACAAAGTGTGCTATGAAATAATTACTACTAGGGTGCGTAGTGGGACAGAAACAGTAATAATGGACATAATTCCTCTTTACCTGTTTATAGAAACTTCTTTCAGATTTAAGGAAATTAATTTCAGATTAGTTAAAAAGAGAAATTATACAGAGGTACTTTAATATCTTTAGTTTGTACTTTTGGTCTTCAGGGAAGACAAAACAAATATGTAAGTCATGAATACGTACCACACAAAATACATCTTGGTGAATAAAGTGATTTAGAATAAGATTGGGTAATTTGGGAGCCAAATTTGTATAAATGCGTAAAAATCATGATAAGGTACTAGAATCACTTCTAGACTTGTACTTGACAAAAGAAACAGAAGACAAAATCTGTCTACCTACCTACCTATCTGTCTGTCATCTGTCTATCTATCTGTCTGTCTGTCTGTTTGTATCAATCACCTATCTGTCATATATCTACCTACCTACCTACCTACCTATCATCTATCTCTGTATTTATTGTTGATTTTGTAGTCAATGTTTAAATTAGTCCTGACTCAGTTGAACCAATTGGTTTACTGTGATATTCCTTTTTTAAAAAAATTTTGTGCTTAGAGTTAATATTAATATTAATATTTTTCTTTTGGGTGTATTTTAGTGTTCCCTCTATTACTAACATATTTTCTAAATGCTCAGTAAATCTGTTGCATTTTCTTTTTAGACTATCCTCCTATCTTTATTTAGACTGACAAATCTCTTGATCGGCTGACTGATTAGCAGTTTTGTAATCCCTTTCCATGTTCCTGGACTTCCAAAGATATGCTGACTCTCCAGTGAGTAGGTAATAATGGTCACATACATCTATACACACAACGATGACAAAGATGCCACTGTAAATTTGATGTAAGTTTATTATTACTCTAATATGTGCTGGTTACTGCATTAATCCTTTGCCAACATCTTTTCTACCAACACAACAAGTAAAATGTTATCTCTACTTAAGAGATAAGATTGAGGGAGTCAGGTCTTGTTCCTATTTTAGAGAGACTTTAAAACTTATGTGACATCTTATCCTACAACTTGTCTCTGAGAAAACAAACTTCTTGATTAAATTTTAACACTTAACTAAATAATGTTGCTGCTTAATCTAAGTGACTTAAAAATATTGAAATGAAATTCCTAGTTTATAATCTACCCAGATGCAGAGAATGTGTATGTCTAAGTTTTAACTCCACACTCTGATAGAAAATAATATGAGATTAATATTTATGAAGATTTAATGCTTCAATATTAACATAAAAGTTTAAATTGGAAATGTTAGGCAGTTTTTCATTGATTTATAGCATGCATACTGAAAAAATACAGAACTTATTATTGTCTGACTTGATTAAATTTTTGAAAAGTGAACACACATGTGATTGCTCCAAGAATGTAGATGTTGGATATGGTGTGATTATTGGTATGATCACAAGAAGATGCAAGAGTGAGACTTATAAGGAAGTTAATTATATTCAGATAACAGAGATTGGAATACCTTACACTGGACATGGCCACAAAGAAGCACAAGGTTTAATCAAAAAACAGATGAGGGAAAATTTTGAAGAAAAATTAAGAGTTTCTACAGGAAAGGCAAAGTAGGGCAGAGTAAACATATTAATGTCAATTTGTTAGTAATAATCTGTTTATGAGAGAGGAAAGTTTAATTCTCCAAATAGAGTGGATTCATCTATTTCTCTTTGTATTCTATCAGTTTTAGCATCACTTATCCTAATGCTCTGTTAGCAAGCTCATACTTATTAAGGATTGTTATATGTTCTTGGAGAATAGACCCCTTTTAATAATAAGTAATGTTCCTCTTTATGTCTGATAATTTTCCTGTTGTAGAAGTGGCGGTGTTTGAAATTAAAACAGCTACTCTCATTTACTTTTGATTAATATTAGCATGTCTGGTTTGCTTGTAGACAATAAATAATTGGTTTTTGTTTTTTAGTCACTCTGATAACATTCTATTTTTATCCTCTATTTTTCCTGACTTGTGTTTTTAATTTAATTTTCTCTCCCTTCTTAGTTATTACTTTCACTTTTTTTTTACTTAAAGAGTTTCCTAAATCTTGCAATATATATTTACAACTAATTAAAACCTAATTTCAATAATACTGTGCTGCTACATGGAGAACACAATTACCCTGTAATAACAGAATGATAATAATTCCTCTCTCCTAGTCCTTATATCGGTACTGTAGTTCACCTCACTTACAAATAGTCACATATATGATATAAATATGTGTATGCATATATACATGCAGGGCAACAAAGTTGAATATCTTGTTGCTATTATCAATTTGAAGTTGCTATATGTTAAATCAGTTAAAACAAAGAAATTTTCATTTTATTTTCACATTTTTTTCCCCAGATTAGAGTTTCTAGTGTAAATTGCTTTCCTTCTCTTTAATTACTTTTAACATTTTTTGCTGTGGCAATACATTCCTTTAATTTTTTATTTGCTGAGAAAGTCTTTGTTTCTTCTTTTTTGAAGGGTACAGAATTCTAGATTAGCATTTTTCATACTCTCCACACTAATATTTCAGTACATTCTTCATTCTTTTGTTTAATGATTTCTGATTAGTCAGATATAATTTTGATTTTCAGTCCTCTGTTGGTAAGGTGTTTTATCCTGATGTCTTTTTTCCTTATGTTTAATTCTTTAAATCTTGTAAGATCTCTCTCCCTCTCCCTCTCTTTCTCTCCTTCCTTTCATTCTTTTTTTCCTTCTGCTATTCATATTAGACATATATCTTTCATAGTTGAACCACAGTTCTTGAATATGTTTAGGTTTTCAGGCTTCTTTTTCTTTTAAATTTTGAAGATTTCCAATGAGATATCCTCAAGCTCAGGAATCTTTCCTTAGCTGTGTCTAGTCTACTAATAAGACCATCAAAGATATTCTTCATTTTTTGTTGCAATATTCTGATCTCTACATTTCTGTTGACCCTTTACAATTTACATCACTCTATTTCATTACTTGTCTATTCTGGCATGCTGTTTACTTTATCCATACCATACAATACTATCTAATATGTATACTACTACCTAATATGTAAAGAGTTCTTACAGAGTAATCAGAATTTTTTGCTTGAAGTTTCCATCCTGTTAACTATAACATACATGTCATTTCTTTATCTGGCTTTGATGCTTGTACTATCTCTTCCAAATGTGATTTTTTGTATTTTAGTTTGTCTTATACCTTTTTCTTGATAGACATAATATAGTGGGTAAGCAGAATCGCTGTGAATAGATATTTAGAAATATGGTGGTAGATGTTGGGAAAGTGAAGCATAATTCTGTACTTAACTATCAATCTTTTAGTGAGTCAATATATCTAGATTGTGAAATATATATGTTTCTCAGTTCTTTCTCCTCCTCATGTAGAAATGGTAGGATGGCTAGAATGGGCAGGGACTGGGTATTTCCCTTGCTCCCTGTGGAAAGCTACTTCTAGCTGGAGTTGGTTGCTTCCCTTCCCTCCTCTGGTCAATTAGGCTTTGATAAAATCCTGAAGATTCTGATTAAATAGTTTCTCCTGAGAGGAATAGAATGAGCTGGAATTTTTCAAAATGACTCCCTTTTCACTCCCCATACCAGAAGCACAGGGGTTTTTCCTGTAATACTTACTTGATAGAATGCCTAGAGGTAAAAACAGAAAAATGCAGGGCTCCCTGATGATTGAGTCTCTCAGGAATTTTTACCTCTCAGACTTTCTACTCTGAGCCTCCAGCAATTTGTCAATTACAGTCCAAGTTTTCCTAACCTAGCATTCTCTGGTTCCTATGGAGATTGCTGTTTCGGGATTTCCATTCAGGTTAGCAGTGGTTCTCTGGATCACCCTGTCAGTCTCCTTAAATTTGGGAACAGTGATATGCCCTGTTGAACTTGCTTCTTTTCTGGCTATATGGAGTGTTGCTGATTTAGAGTTTGTTTAGCTTCTTATTTGTTATGATGGTGTGACAGCTTCCAAATTGCTTACATGCTGGTCAGAAGATTCCTCATACAATTTTTGTATTAACATCTTGTCAATTTTTATAATCTCAAATGTTTTCTCTATTTCATTAACATCATTAATATGCCCTTCATTGGACAAAACCTTGAATAAAATTATGGTTTGGTATTTTAAGCCATTTTGCATTTGCCATTTTATACATTAACCATCTTAGTCATTTTTAGTTGAATAGTTGAGTTCAGACATTCATATGTTGTGCAATCAATTTCCAAAAATCTTTTCATCTTGCAAAACTGAAACTATACCTGTTATATAGTTCTCAAATTTTCCTCCTTAATTAATCAACAGTTCTCAAATTTTCCTCTTTCAGTTTCTGGAAAGCACAATTCTACTTTCTCATTTGGTACTTTATATAAACATAATTATATAGTATTCATCTTTTTTAACAGTCTACTAAAGATTTATAATTAAAAGTTTAATTTTTGATATAATCATATTAACCATTGTATTAATGGCTGTTAATTACTTATCAAATTCCTTGAAACTTTAAAAGATTCTTTTTCTTAGGTTACAAAGATTCTGCAACATTTCTCCTAAAACTATAAATGTTATAAGGGATATCAATTTTACAAAGACATTATTAACTTTACATGTTACATTCAGGTGTTTAGTTGGAACCAACTTTCAAATCTTTATGTGGCTTTGTGCAGTTCTCATTTTCCCAAACAGAGAGTCAGTTATCCCCACACCATCTGTTGAAAAATTTTTTACTATTATTTTAGTCTCACCTATATTATATTTTCATAAACACTTTTTTTTAATGTTGGGTAAATGGATTGTCAGCTTTTTTTTTTCACACTTTCCTGTCACTAGCCTCTATAACCAGCACCTGTGGTATTTGCACCCTCCCCACGACTGTACACACCTGGGTCAATGGGAACAAGCATGCGTCAGTGCACACCTAGGCCTAGGAGGGAAGGGATAAAAGGGCAGCATGACGCTTGGGGGGAGAGATGCTACATTCTTGTTTCCCTGTTCACTATTAGAAATCCTGTGAAGGTGATGCCAAGGGCTCCAAGTTTTTTTAAGTTGGTAAACCTGATGGTGAACCCACCTGGATTAGAATTGTTACCAACAGTTTATGACTTACGTTTTATTTCTGTGGCCTGTCCATCTTGCTGTTCCAGACAATATTGCTTTTTAAAAAAATGATCATTTACCTTAATTGTTGTAAATTTTATAGTAACTTCGTCATGTTCCTCAACATATTCAATTACAATTTGCTTTACAGAATTACTTTAAATCTGTGGATTAATTTGAGTCTTCTTATTCAATAGCATAGGTTTTTCTGTTTATTCAGATCTTCTAGGTACACTGCTAGAGTGTTAGCATTTTCTCCATAGAGACTTTATATTCTTGTTAAATGCTAGACACTTTGTAGATTTTATTGTGATTGTGTTTAATTTTAAAATTTATTTTCTGTAGATGCATGGAAAATCATATTTTATAGATACTAGTTTGAAGGCAGATAAGGAGTAGGAATTCTCTTACCTGGGGAATGGTCAATTTTTCATTTTATTCAGGTTTTGAAAAGATTGGATGGAGCCCAAACACAGGAGAAAGCAATCTGCTTTGCTGATTCACATGTTAATCTCATCGCCAAACACTCCCACAACATACCTTCCTTTCTGGCCCCCCAATAATGTTTGACAAAGTATCTAGGCATTCCATGACTGTCAAACTAACACATATAAATCCTCCCCAGGGCTTCTTTCCCACTTCCTGGTATCACCTGTGCAGTGATCCACATAAATACTAGCTCAGTCCATTTTTCAGATAAGACTTGAACTAAATATCCATGCAGTGTGTGGTACGTGAAGTCAAACTTTGATCAAATGGCTGTAATACTGGTGTGCTGTAGTAGATACTTGTTTGTCACAATTGCTATCAAGTTACTGAGCAATAATTAAACAGTACTTTATGTGGCATATTTCTTTTTCTATTTTCAGATCCCTTGAGTTGTAGACTTGCTCTGTGTAAAGTAAAATCTAAGCAAGTTTCCAGGTATAAAAGTTGTATGCTAATTTAAATCTGTGGCTTGCCGGGTGCAGTGATGCTTGCCTGTAACCCCAGCTCTGGGAGACCGAGGTCAGGGATTACTTGAGTCCGGGGGCTTGGGACTATCCTGGGCAATATAGCGAGACCTAGTCTCAAAAAAAAAAAAAAAAAAAAATAGCCAGGCGTGGTGGCACGTGCCTGTAGTCCCAAATACCTGGGAGGCTGAGGCTAGGGAATCACTTGAATCCGCAGGTTTGGAACTACCTCTGGCAAACATAGCAGACCTAGTCTCTTAAAATCTGTGTTTTTTCTTCTCAAATAGAAAAATAGTATCTAAAATCATTTTCAGTGTTCTGTAGTCACCTCTTTCATAAAATATAAAACAATGGAGAAGTCAGATCAAATTCTTTGCTCTATTTTGTTATGCCGAGTTAGGCTAAATTTATCCTAAGAAAGGCTGCAAAATGCTCATTGCTGCTAAGACCCATCATTATCACTAATGACTTGGACATCAAGTTCACTTTTATTTATTGAATGAAGGAAAAAGTTAAAATCTTTAACTCAACATGGTCTAAAGATTTAAAAATTATACCACTTAACATATCTACATTTAAAAACAATTTGCTTTCTGATTGACAGATGGTAGCTGTGTATATATTTGCCTTATCTCTTTATGAATTAAAAAAAATGAACTTTTCCAATCTTGTATGACCTCATTACATTAAGACCAATTAACAAGGGACATTTACTATATGGTGAAAGTGTAGGAATAAACACAGGAGGAATTATATACTGCTTTTGCAAACACGTGACCTTTCAAGCTGTCTATCATTTGGAAAGATTATTAGCTCTTAGAATTAATGACAACCCTTTTTGTAGTCTACTATTGGGAAATGTAGCAAGTCATTGAGAGCAGTTAACTTCTGACATCTTCCTTTAAATCTTGAGGTGTTATTGTCTTTGAATAATGACAATTTGTTATGGGGGGGGGTAGGGACTACCCGGTTTAAATTCCTTTTCCCTATGGGTTCTTTCCCCTGCGCGCAGCAGCTGCTCGGATATCAACCTTAACGACCAGGATAGACAAGAGGTTTATTTACAGATACGGGAAAAACAAACTAAAAGAGTCCAGACACTCACAAGTGTTCCAAATCGAATAGAGCCCCACTTCCACTCCTCAAGGAGCTTAGTGGGGTTTACCTCAGTCTTAGGGCACCTCCGGTTGAAAATGCCAGGCTGTGTCCTTGACTCCCGATCCTGTCGCTCCGGCTGGCACCAGATGAACCCAACCAACACAGGTGGGGCTCAGGCGGGTCTCCCAGAGGCAGGCCTGTCCGAGTGTCACCGTGGTTCCGCACCTCACCAGGGTCACCTCTCCTCCGCCTTCACACAGCTCTCCATCCTCAGGAACCGAGTGCTGGGGAAGTGAGGAAGCTCCAGAGGACTCAGCTCCTGGGTCCTTCTCCCGAGGCTGAAAACCTCCTGCCAATTTCCAGGCTCTCGCTCTCTCCTCGCCGCTCTTCTCCAAAATCATATGTATCTTCTCACTCCCCCTTTCCTCTTTTTATCCTTTTTTCTCCCCATTCACAACCACCCTCTTGGTGGTCTGTACCTTCCTTTCCCCTTGGGGCCTACCTTGGGAGTCCCCACCTCAGGACCCTGCATTAGCCTAATTCCAAGTCTGCCCAGGTAATCACTTTACTGTAAAAAGGGGAAGTGGCCTTATCTGGCCTCAGGCTAGTCTTAGTCTCAATGAAAGGAACTGGGTTCATATTGGGTCCCCAGCTTCAAATTCATTTCTATTTGCTCTTCTCTTGCTTCTAATGAGCCAGTCATGCTTGTACTGTAATATTTAAATGAAAAGACAGTGTTTAAGTCTGCTAAATTTTACATTTGCCTTGGAAAATTCAATGCAAACTGATTTTTTCTAAACTATTGTTTGTTATGCTGTTAAATAGAAGTTTACTCAAAGTAGGTGAGTAGAAATGGCTTTAGGGAAAAGGGTGGTGAATACAAGGATAGACAGTCAATTGCTTCTTGCTTTCACTTTGATGCATGGGAGCGTGAAGGATTTTTTCCTAGCAGGAAAGGCTATCAGGACTCTGAACTCTAATATTTATTCTGTAAATGCTAAGAAGTTGATTAATATATCAGGTCCAAATTTGGTTCTTAAGAGAGAATAGAAAAGGAAATAAGGGTGCAAAGTGGCAAATCAGTCTTGTTGATAGCCAGTTTTAAATCTAATCTAGATTTGATAAAAACTCTCAAATAAGATGTTATTAACTCAAACTCACTCTTTTTTTATTCATTGCTGGCATTCCTTCTTATATATGCTAATTATTTTATTGCAAGAATTTTTATGTTTATTGTGTGAACGATCTCTAGCTAAATGATGGTTTAATGGGAAGCACATGGGTTCTTGATTCAGTTATACCTGGTTTAAATTTCTGTTCCTACAATTTGTTTTGTGTGAATTTGGGTCTTTTAACGATGAAATTTTAGTTTCTACATCTATGAAAATGGGATCAAAAAGCATACCTACCCGAATCACTGGCAAGGTTAGAAATAATATATATGTAAAATAGCTGGCAAAAAGCAGAGACTTAGTTATTAGTAAAGACTCTTAGGCTTATCATTCAAATGTTAGAAACATTGGCTGTCTTGGGATCTAAATTGAGTTCCTACAGAGCTGGTAACAGACCTGGGAAATAGTCTCCCTGTTGCTTCTTTGTCCTGGATTCCAAATTCAAAATTAAATGTGTTCTCCACAGTCAGGGTGTATCAGCTCATATGGATGAGCTTTCAGACAGCAAGCAGGAGTTATCTTTAGACACATTCATAGGAAACTTTCTAGAAACAGTAAAATCATTTAATGTTTGATTTTGTCATAAAAATTATAGTTAAAGAATTTGTCTTCTATCTTTTTTAGAGATCTCCTTATTTATTAACCATTATTAAGTTCTGCTTTTTTCATTGTTTCATAGACATGTGCTTATTCCAAGTGAATTAGCTTTTACAAACAAAAGGATATAGTAGTTATAAAACAAACACTTGTATAGATACCATGAAGCTTAGAAAATATAAAATAGTAGTTGTATATCTAAAGTTCTCTGTGTATCAGGCCCTAATCCCTCTCTTCAAATTTATCTTAGTTCTAATATTTAGGTTGATGATTGCTACATTTTCTAAAAATAATTTTACTACATTTAGCTATATAAAACATACTGTTTTCTTTTGTAAGATTATTAAACTTTTATGAAAAATAATCTTGAAAATATAGTGACTTTTAGCAGTTATTCAAAAAATTGATTGGGAGAATAGGATTTTTTGATGAATAAAATTTTGATGTGTAAGATTTTATTTAATGAAATCGAATTTTCTTCAGGAACATGGAAGGTATGTCTTAAAAAGTTATAATTGTGTTAGGATCTGAGAATTTTAGGATCTTGGAAAAATCTCTTTTCTTCAAGACAGTTTTTGTAGAGTTAAATGCAAATTAATATATCAAATTCCTTGGGTAGAAAAATATGCACAATTAAAACAATGAACAAGATTTACATTACTTTAAGCTTTCCATATTGGTTCCAGGATTCCTTGAAAGCCACTCATTAATATTTTTCTTGCCACTGCCAACCCTTATTAATATTTTATTTATAGCTAATTCAGGACCCACCTGAACCCTTTTCAGAAGTGTTTTCCCAAATTAAAAATGACTACTTTTTAAAAGCTTTTTAATTATGAAATGGTTAGAAAATTAGATTTGTATTACTAAAAAGTTCACATTATCAATCTTTCATTGAATCCTATGATTTGGCTAAAATAAAACAGCACTTTTAAAATTTTTTCTTCCAAATTTACTTTGGAAAGCATTCTAATATCTATGAAGATTCTCAAGTGTGGGAGTAATTTAGGACAAAACCAAAGTAGTGTCTGATCTGGAGACTAATTATTACCTTGGGAAACTTATGTTTGTTTTTGGAGAGCTGAAAGGAGTAGGTTGGAAGGATAGTTCTGTGGAGTATGAAATTAGATATTTCTTTTCACCACTATTTTTGGTGCATACTTCAAAATTAAAATATTCCCATGACTACCTTGTCCTTCAGGAAGTTATATAATCAGATCACTATTCTAGAGTTGATAGAATGTGGGTTGCTTTTCTGATCACTGTCATGCATTTGAGATTAGTAGGAACAGACCTTTCCCTTGTAGGAAAGCTATTAGATAGGCAAAAGTCCAGTGTCATGGAGATAAATAAAACAAATTTCCCTCTTTAAGCCAAATTAGAGCAGAATAAAGGGATACCTAAAAAACTCTCAAATTTAATATACTTTAACAATCCAGTTTGCTAAGACACAGAGCTACATAATATAAAGTAATCCTGAGCATAATGTCCCACCACATTTGACCTGTTCTACTGGGTAGAAGTAAATTAGATTTTTCCTGTTATTTTTGTATGAGAAGCTCACAAAGGCTCAGCTCATTGAGCTGTGCTTACCAACGTGGGAGGTGAGTTTTAGTTCTTTAGTTTCTGTGATATAAAATTGGAGATGTTTCCATATTCTGGCTATTGTAAACCCAAATGCCCCCAAATAGACGAATGATACAGAAAGCTGTGGTATATTTACCCAATGGAATACTATTCACTAATCAAAAAAGACAAACTTACATCATTCGTGGCAACATGGTTGAAGCTAGAAGTAATCGCACTAGCAGAAATAAGCCAAAAAAAAAAAAAAAAAGAGAAATACTGGATGGTCTCACTTATATGAGGGACAAAGTGAAAACAATCTAATAGACAAGAAAAATCTAAAACTAATTTTTAGCAAAATTGAAGCATTGACATGGGAGGGGGAGGGGAGGAAAATCAGGAGTTGGAGGGGTACAAAAGACTAAGACGATGGTTCTCAGGTGATAAGGTGGTGGGAGAACCCTGGGGTAGATAATGATGTAAAATAAAGAAATAATATAATAAAAAAAGTGGAAAAAATTGGAGATGTTGAAAAAGTTAATTTGTTGCATCTCTGTAATATGTTTTAGGTCCAAAAAGTAGCACCGTATTGCTGATGCCTTGGCCTCTGGGAATGGTTCAGTATAGATGAAAATGGGGCAGTGAGTAGCCCAAGTTATAAAGGGTCTGGCTTGTTAATCCTAGGAGTAAGAAGAATTCACTTCCCTTCTGCAAGGGAGCTGCTGAAAACTTTAAACAAGGAAATTATGTAATTCCAATAACATTTTAATGACAGGTTAAACTGAGAAAGTCAGGTACTATGATTTCACTCATGGGATATAGAGAAACTGAAATGAACAGTCTAAACCAAAAATAAATGATAAGACCAATTAGTTCCAGGACACAGAGACGGAAGGATTAGGGTAGGTAAATTAGGTAAAAAGTTCAACTGTATGGTAAAGGATAGAATTTGACTTATAGAAGTGAACTTAATGTAGTATATATATATGAATTCATTGTTAATGATTCACACCTGAAACTTATACATTATGATGTAATGACTCACAATAAAAAATTAAAATAAGTTCACAAAAATGAAAATGGATTTAAAGTTTTAAAGTATCTTAGGGTTTTAATGATATGTGGTAAACTAGTAGCTTAAAATACATCTATTAGCTCACAGTTTTGTAGGTCTAAAATCTTGGTGGTCTTTTTGACTGGGTTAGTGTCTCAGAAGACCACAGGGAAGATGATGTCAGGACTGGCTTCTCTGGAGGTCAGTGAGAAGGATGTACTTCCAACAATACATTGTTGGATAAATTTAGTTCCTAGTATTTGTAGGACTATGGTCCTAATTTTCTTGCTGGAAGGTGTCTTCTCTCAGATCTTAAAGAGACTTCCACAGAGTCACTTTCTTCTCAGTATGGAGAATTTCTCCATGTCAAATCTTCCTTTTGCCTTGAATCCTGAATTATACTCTGCCACCAACAGAAAATCTTTTTAAAAGTGTTCATGTGGTTTAGTTAGACCCAACCAGATAATCTCCCTATTGTAAGAAAAACAAATCAGTAACCTTAATTATATATGAAAGATCCCTTTGTTTTATGTGTGGAGTGATGTTCCATCTTAGTCATTGGTTCTGCTCACACAGGAAATGGGGTCATAAAAGGA
The DNA here is from genome assembly GCA_004024945.1 of Uropsilus gracilis. Classification (NCBI taxonomy): domain Eukaryota; kingdom Metazoa; phylum Chordata; class Mammalia; order Eulipotyphla; family Talpidae; genus Uropsilus; species Uropsilus gracilis. Next base: position 43,658 of record PVHY01002653.1, on the reverse strand, counting down.
TGATTCATTGGGGTCATTCTTAAAATTCTATTATAAATGGGCAAGGAGGGGTTGGAGGTTGCCAGTTAAGGCCACCTCCACCCACTGGAATCTTAAGAACAAGTTGGTTACATATGAACCTCAAAGGAACATCAGAAGAACTGAGGTTCATGTAATCAACATATAATGGTATCTGAAGAGGATTTCAAGAAGACAGAACAACAAACTGAATTGTTGCAAATGACTGAGCTCAGGCTCTATCATGGGAAGTCATATACAATTTTGCACAAATTAGTATGCAATAAATTTCAATATTGGTTTCTAATTCAGCATCACAAAGTAGTTAACACCGCTGTGATTGGGTACCAGAGGAAAAGGTCTTTGATCTGGTCCTGAATTGTAAGTTCTGCTTTGCTCTTCTGTTTCCTCTTTTCAACTGTTCATCTATGAAGGCTATGTTCTTGTTTCTGGAATTCATTACCCAGCCATGGCTTTTCCTTCTGCATTTGCTGAAGCATCTTTAAGTACCAGATCTTGTGGATCTCTTTGCTGAATCCAATGTTTAGCAAAATTATAGTTGATGTTTTATGTTAAAAAAGCAAAGAAACAAAACTTCATTGCTCTCTGTTACTCATGAGCAATGGTTTAGAAAGTCTTTAATTTTAAGCAAAAGAGATGGACTCTATCTAAAATACATGGCATACAGATAATTGAACCAGACAACTGAGATAAGGGAACAAAACAAAAACATACTTTTCAACAAATATGTATGTACACACATACACTTACGCACACAAACAAAAATAATTATAGTCTCCCCTGGCCAATTTTGTTTTATGTAGTGTCTTTTTGTGCTCATCTTTGTAATTATTCCCTTGATTGTATAATGACCCATTTGCAAATCTTGGAGATCAGTTTGTTGTTTCTATCAACTTCTGGGTGGTGACTTGACCTTTGATCTTGGATTTTATTGTAAATTTATGCCTTCTTTGGCCATGACTGTGCTTCTGCTGCAGGTGGCCAACGCCTTCACCTGCATTCATCCTCCTTGGAGTATGAGATCCACATGGCGGAGCCAGTGTCTCTAGTTTCTCTTAGCTCCCGTCATTCAGGTCCCAACTTGTGTTTTCCCCCTTTATTGGAGGGATGGAGAAGGGAGCTTTGGAGCCTTCCCTTCCATGTAGGTATATGTGGTGAAAGGCATGGGTGCTGTGCACTAGAAGGAATTTCCCAGCAATTTGCTGGTCGTGATACTGCCGCAGAATCGGATGTGAAATTATGCAAGTGTAACATTTAATTTGTGATGATCTGAAATATTTTTTTCAAAATCTTTACTTATTTTTAATTTACTATTAATTTTTGGACCCTTAGTCACAGAAGCCATGCTATTGCTAAGGGAGTGTTGATCAAGTTGTTGAAACCAGAGTGGCTTCTAGAAATAGGGGAACACTGAATGAATATGCTATTTTAATAAGAGACAAAAGAACACTTCATATTTATTAGCAAAACAAAGACCTTTTATTCATGACAAATTATGTTCCTAGAAAAATATTTCATGATAATTATTTGACAGATTTTCTGTAGAAATAATGTTCTATTATAAATACTAATTATGATTTGACATTTAATAATGCTTCCAAGTGATTTGCTTAAGTACATCTAATAAATGAAACAATTTCACCTCCCCTCTTTTATGGTTATCTTAGCACCTTATATATTCTTAAGGTAATTGTGTGCAAGTCTGTTGCCCTAATGGGATAATTTGCCTCTGAAGGCATGGGGCATAGTTTATTCATTTCCATATCTCCAGTTTCTTTTTGAATCCCTCAATTATAATGCCTGACATGCAGTCATTATACAATAATTATTTTTAAAAGAAAAAGTCAAAGAAATATCTGGTTAGAAAGACTTCTTGAAAAAATAAAATTTATGATTAAAAATGTTGCACTTACTGTATTAAGACACATTTTTCTTAAATAACAATTGTATTTGTCTTTACAATGTTTCTTTCCAACTTTAGTCACTATAATTCTGTTTAAGATTGTACAAAATAAATCAAAGGGGAAGTTGAATCATAAGGAAGCAGAAATGTTCTGAGGGAGAAAAAATGGAAAGTTCAAATAGAGTTATATGAATAAATGATTCAATGACTAAAAAAAGGGTAAAGAACACAAATCTAGTGTAGATATTATTTAACATGTTTTAGTACCTTATTAAAAAGTTGTGACTAATGAGGAATAACTGAGAACGGAACCAAATATCAGTTGGGAACATGTAATCATACCTCAGAAACCAAGACTTAAGTTTCTGTAATTATTATAGAACTGTGAAGCATTAAGAATTCCTGCGTTTCGTCAATCTTGCTACTTTCTTGTTTTGTAGTGTTGTGTGAGTGAAAAGTTCTCTCAAATTTTCCACTGTGAGGAAAACTTACCCAATTTCAATCTTTTGTAATTTTGCTCCTCATCTTTAGTTACACACATGTGAGCACACAACCACAGCTCCCAAGTCCTCCTTTCGTGTGTTCTCAGGATATGCTTTCTGCACAGTGAATTTGATTTTAATATTCTTTTGGTAGAGCAGAATAATCATATCCAGGGTGGGGAGAATTATTCAAAGTGATTTTATTTTTGAAGAAACAGCAGTTGCTAAGCAGGTACAGAACTGCTGTTATAATTAAGCTACTAGAACAACAGTAAAATTGTAATTCTTTACCTTCTTAAGCAGTTTTGTGAAAGAGTTCTTGATGTACTGTTTAATTGGTAATTGGAATTGTGTACAGCTGGGACAAACTTTGTCCTGCCTAAGTTTGGGTACATATTCTGAAACTCCTAAAGAGTCTATCTCCAAAGAGCAATCTATCTAATTTTATTTCCCAAGAATCAAGTACTCCGTTCAGTAGATGATTTTTTTCTTTCTGTTTCTTTAAACTGTTTTGCTACCTTTTCCTCTTCACTTCATTAAATTGAAGAGTTGAAAAAAATATTATAGATTATTTAATTCACTTTTCCAGGAAATATGCATTGCTCTCACAGGCCTGGCAAGTTTTGCTTTATATGTTAATAAATATACTCCCCCTTAATTCATTTCATGGAAACAGTCTTAACAATTAAGCTATAGTTCTAAGCTTTGTGACCTGCCCCTCCCCAACTGACACCTGTATATTCTCCTTGTGCTTTGTATTGTGAGCTATTAATCACGTTCTTTGACAGCGTTACTGAGTCACCTAGTTTCACCCCTCATTCTCATACACTCACATGTTGGTGGTTCTATTGATTCTTTATTCTCATAAAGTTTTCTAAGTTAAGATGGTACATAAGCTGCCAATTGATCTTGAGTAGAAGTCATTGTTCATCAATATTATTACTATAGAATAAAATACCATCCTTTTAAATATCTAAATGTATGTATTTTATGAAGTTTTACTCTTCCATCTTCTTTGTCATTATAGAACAAACAGTTATTATTTAATCTATTTTTCCATAGAACAAAGGGATTCAACTATTATTGGTAGAAAGTAAAAAAACTAAATAAAGACCTCACTGGAATGAGGGAATTCACATTTCTGAATGGGCACGGTGGCTTTTGGGGGACCCAGACCATCTTAGATGATGGACCAGAACCAAGGGGCTAGCGAACCCCATATCTTCACCTGGTTCCCTTGAGGAAACTGATTTTTGGGGACCAGGCCAACTATACCCCTGGATGCTTTGTTTTCCCCTTGTAGACCCCACTGGAATGGAGGGGGGCTGCCAGGTATGTGGGCCAACAGGAGCAGAGGGGGAGGGATTGGGGTTAGGGGAAGGGAGGTCATTATCACCCCCTTTGGATTGCTCCAAAATCAGTCAATCCTGACCAGGAAAAACAAAATCATTCAGTGGTATTCCAATTATCAACGAAACAGCACATCAAGAACTCTTTCACTTTCAGTGGAATTATCTCATTCAGTGGAATTCAGTGGTAGATACACATGACAATGGAGGTGAGGAGAAAGAACTAAGGCCCAGGATAAACAAGCATGTCAGTCCAGGGAACACAGGGCTGTGACACCAACTATAGTGACAAACTGTCTCAGAAATAATACCCATGAGATTCCCGCAGATGGGAATGGAGTGTCCAGTTTAGGGATGCCATATCAGTGCAAACTAGGCACCTTCCCATTTCATGGGGAGAGGAAAGCCACAATGAGCCTGACCAACCATTGGCCGGAGCCTATCCTGACCAAGACCTTTACATGCAGACATTGGCTGGGAGAAATACTCCCAATACCAGAGACTGAGCTAAAAAGCAAAGAAGAAGCAAAAGGTGACAGAAACTGGGTGGGAGAAGATGATCAGTAAAAAGGAGGAGGCACCCAAAGCATACAAACATGTATGAGCTGGCTACCTGTAAGAAAGACACATCTGGAAAACTAAGTACAGTCCACGGTGTCCCAGGAAAATACATATACACCTGGCAAAAGGACATTGCTCCAGAAAAGAAAAAGAAGAATCCAGTGGTCTAAAAATTAACTAATAACTGGCAGTGAAAGAAATGATGGGGTGACCAGAGTGGGGGGCAGGGGGAGGGAAGAGGGGAGGAACACCCAAAGGCAAGAAAAAAAGAAATGTAAACAAATTGTATATAATTAAAAAAAGAAAAAACTAAATGAGCTGGTAGAACTTTAGTTTTCTGAATTAAGGTCTATAAATGCAAATAGCAGCATGGTATTAGCGTATTATTGGTCTTAAACTTTTTTCAAACATTGTTTTTACTTATTTGCAATCTAAAAATAAATTGGTTGAAGGAGATTGGGGAAAATACTACACTTTTGATTCCCAGGTAAATATTTTACTTTCATTTTACAGACGAGGAAACTGATATTCAAAGAAGAATTTGCCCAAGTTTAAATATCTAAGAAGCAGCCTTAAAAAAACTTTATAAGTAGGAAACAACTAAGAAACTACAAAGCAATGAAAACACTGGTAAATAAAACATTTTGCAATATATACAAATACTGAATGATGTCAGAGAGAACTCAGTAACAAAATTAAGTTGATGAAGCAAAGTCTGTCAAATATTGTACAAATATTGTACATTGGTATGTTTTGAGAGATATCTTCTCAGATGTTATTCATCTTTACTAACTCACTGACCAAAGGGAGAACTCACAAAACATATGATAGTCAGCATGGTAAATATTATAAATTTTTTTCTAGCTAAGTTTAAGAAAATCTACACAGATTTCTTTGTTGAAGTACCTTGATTACTCAGAAGTTTTAGTCAAAGGAAAGATTTCATGGGGCAGTCCAGGGACTTGGAAGAAAAATTCTACATGCAAATAGGGTGAAATTCTTAAAATCTCCGCTACCCAATAATCTTAAAGTAATAACCTACTATGTTTGTCATAGCCATTGGGTTAAACTCAAGTGATCCATTATTTTGTCATTATTTTATTTCATGAATCTTCACTCAAGATTTCTAAACAAGACCATTCAGCCTTGATATAAACTCCTTCGGAGAAAGTCAATATTTTCAAGCATCGCTGGCTTCTTGGGTTTCTCTAGCAAAACTATTTACCAGGGTTTAAATATTTTACTCACACTCTGATTGGGTAGTTTCACCAGAAGGTGCTGGAAAATTCTCAAGAAGTCAGGCATGTCTCATAAAATGAGAGAATTTCCTCCATTTTAGGATTACTGCTGAAGCCACAAAGCTTCATGGTGTTTGAGTTTGGAGCATTTCCTATGCTTTTATCCTTCCTGAATTACATCTAATAGATGTGATAAAGAAAAGCACCCTTGAGATGCTCTGATGTGCTTCAATAGTTCATGAGAAATTTTGGAGAAAAAGTAGTTTTGGATAAAACAAGATAAATATTTGACCTTAACAGAAATCTATGTGAACCAAAATATCGACTTCTAGGAGCTACCCCCTTTGCTAATTGTACCATATTGGCCTGTAGGAATCATCTGAGTCAATGTAGGTCAAATAGGTCAGTGAAAATGAAAAAGTAACCATTTTCTTTGGGAGAACTGAGAAAAGATGTTTTATGAACTTAAAGTGATTGTTTGGAGTGGATTTAAAATATCTACAAGAGGAAATGAAAATTTAAAGAGTCTGTACCCTTCTAGGTTTTGTATAATGTAAATTTTAAGAACCATAGATAATCACTATGTTATTGATTTTATTTTTAGATAACTTGAAATACCAGTGGGAAAGCACAAAAACTTTTATTTATAGATGTGAATGTTTCTTGCAAGGTTTGAAGGGGTGGCTTATAGATTGGATACAAATTATGTTGAAAAATGAGATAAAACAGTGATTTAGCGCCAATGTGTGTTCTCAGTGACACCTGCATTAGGTTGCAAGTGGCATAAGGCATACCCCACGAAGTGTTATCTTTTTACACCATGGTATAAGGTAAACAGGACAGTATGTAGCCAAATTATAAAGCACAGAAAAGAAGAAAAAAAATTAAAAAAAAAAAACCCTTTGAGATACGAGTGAACTTCTTTTAAAAAGAAACACATATATCCAGGGTTATCCTTAGACCTGCCTTCCTAATTCAGTTTCAATAAATTCATATATGTTTTTCAATGGTAGTGCACTTGTATTTACAACTATTTCTCTAGACCTCTGTCCACCCATCAGAATGTGTCATTAAGATAGATGATTTTTATAGGCATTGTTCACTGATCTATTTCTAGAGCTTTGCACACAGATGGTGCTCAAAAGCACTTGCAAAGTAGACTTGAATTCACTATTAAGTTATTCCAAGTGAGGTTTGGCCATCTGAGCAGCTGGGGTGGAGAACAGAAAAATTAAGGTGGTAAATGGCATGACGACTAGTAAGGTGAAACCAGATCGTTATTTGTCAATTCCTTGTCTCCGTGGGTAGGTTTATTGAGATGGAAATGAAATGCTGTCGGCGCCATCTGGTGGCAAATGTTACCCAGTTTGGTGCCTCCGGAGCCTGTGGCAGAGCTGTGATTTGGGCCTCTAGAAGTCAGGCACGGTTGCCACTAGAAAGCATTGAGATAAGGTGGATCTAACCAGCTTTGTTTGTCACTAGCTCTGCTCCTTTCTCCAGAAACCTGGAGATGCCCCAGGGAGAAATTCACTCCTGGGGTCCCTTAAGGTCCCTCCTTTGTTCTCTAAATAGTCTCCCTTAGCAGTTGCTTCTTCTTTAGAGCTGTCAGGGCCTGGCCTTATCTCTTTCCTTTATTCTGCCCTTCTACTGCTTCAGGACTGAGAAATAAGAGTATGATCTCAATTTCTGGCCCAGCATCCTCAGCTAGATGTTGAATATTTTGTATCTGTATCTCTATCTAAAAATTGACCTCAAACTTTCAGCACTAATTGTTGCGTATGGTGATGACATCGATGGTAATGTCTGTTCCTTGAAAGAGGGATTTTAAAAAAATGATATGCCTCATCCTTACTCATGACACATTTGCAAGATCCGCACTTTTATGAACAATTGAAAAAAATTTGGACAAAAAATTGGATGTTGGTTATACTCTAACCCCTTCAAATGTCATACACCTTTTAAGTTCGACAGGATATGCTGAAATAGTAAAAATACTGAGAGCATTTTTAAAAGTGTTAGGACATTGATTTGATTTCTTACAGAATTCCATTTTGTAATTCAAGGAAGCTGAATTAATTGATTTTTAATCTGACATACTTAAATTGTGCTGGATTAGTTCAGAATATAAATAATATGCAGAAATTCTTTGTGAAGACCTGTAATTAATTATAAAGAGAAAAGATTGAGTTTTCCCTTTCAGTTTTGCTGTCCATCTTTGGCCTATGATCATGTTCCATGTCATCTGTTTGGAACATTGTGCTTTTTGAAGCAGGTTTTCTGAGTCATTACCACACTGCTATGTTGGCACAGTTTATTTTTTATTTCTTACAATTTACTTTATTTTATTTATGGCATGCCAGTATATTATAACCTTGGTAGTTTTTTCTTGCCATAGGATTTCTCCACAGGTGTGGTTGCCAGGTTTCCCACCACCGAAGCAGCCATCACTTTTCACCACAGTCTCTTGGGCTTCCCCCCCCTCCCTGTTTTTCCCCCTTCCCCTTCTGTAAGCCTCAGATCCATGATCAGCTCTCAAGGGTCCATTTTACAATTGTCTTTCTCAGATCCTGTGTATTTTCTCTATATTCTACCTATAAATAAAATCATCAGGCATTTATTTATCTTCTTCCTTCAGTCTCACTTTACTTTGGACATTCCTCCCAGTTCATTCTATGTTTTTGCAAGGGGCATGAGTTTAGTTTTCTTTTCTATTGGCTGCCTCACATGCTAAGAGAATGATGCGTCTTTTTAAAAAATAATTTATTTATATATAAGTTTCACATCTTTGTGATCTCTTGGGTTCACTTCCCCTTCCCTGACCATTCCCACCCATCCCCCTTCAAGTTGTGTACTTTAATTTGGCTGTTGGCTTGTTTGACTTTTCTTCATGGCTTTTTGTTTATATTCCAATGTCCCATATAGTAGCAAAACCATTTGGTTTCTTTTTCTTTTTGACTTGTTTCTGCTAATATGAATTCTAAATCCATCCATGTTATCATAAAATTGTTCAATGTGTCATTTTTAATTGATGAGTAATATTCCATTGTATATATATATCACATTTTTTTTCATCCAGTCATCTGTTTTCGGACATTTTGGTTGCTTCCATGACAGAACCTATTTAGAGCTTGCAAGTTTTGGTGGTCCTGGGGTATCCCTCAGTTTACTCGCTGACACATTATGTGTTGGCCACCAGACGCAAGGTACGAGAAATGAATTCATGAGAAGAAGAGATTTACCCAGCCACAGCTGGGGGCCAAATGGAGATATGAGCCATGAGGCAACTTTATTAACAAAAGGAAGGGGTTTTTATAGGGACACAGGGTGAGGGTCTGTTGAACTTCAAAGAAGACAAACACAAACCTGAGAGACAATTAACATTCTAAAGCCTAAGAATAAGTGAGGAAATGGGGAGTGTAGGCAGGTGGTCACTATCTCTGATTTAGGGAAGCCAGCTGAACCACTGCAGTCTAAGAAGGTCGCAGTAAATCAGTCCCTAGTTTTCTGTCTTTCTTTCTTTCTTTTTTTTTTTGAGACTAGGTCTCGCTATTTTTGCCTGTGGAACCGCAGGCTCTCGTTGCCCGGGGTACCACAGACTCAAACAATCCCCAGCCTCAGCTTCCCAGGTAGCTGGGTTTACAGGCGTGCACCACCACGCCCAGCTATTTTTTTGGAACTAGGTCTCGCTACGGGCCCCAGGCAGGACTTGAACCACGATCCCTAGCCCTGACAGCTTCATAGGCTGAAGCTTACAGGCACAAGTCACCGTGCCTGGCCCAGTCCCTAGTTTTCTGGGAACTGGTTAATGAGAGAGGTTTTCCTTATCTTGTTTGCAATGACATTTCTGGTTTGCAAATGGTGCACAGCAATTATGTCCACTCCACTCCATTCCACCTTGATAGCAAAGCTGCTAGCTCTACATTGACAACCTCTAGCTCTAGAACTATTAGCTTGGTGTAGACCTTGTCTTTTATTAGCTTAAGAAGAAATTCCTAAAATACTATTTTCACCTTAGATAACATAGCAATCTGCTGACCATTAGGATATTTCCTAGCTAATATATAGGTCCATGATGCAAAATCAAGTGCTTAAGAAGCAGGGGTTGCCTCAGAGATATCAGTTCTGTTTACTACAACCTCTAGGATTTAGAAACCTCAGAAATGACAGGGTGGTATTTGAGGTTCCTCATAACCTGACTCAAAGTCACACAGTTAATGAGAGAGAAAACCAATATTCAAAATCAGGCCATTGTCATTTTCAATCACCGAACGTCAGAAATATTTGCCAAATACACAAATGAATCTGAAAGATGACATAGAACATTACCCATATCGTAGGAAAACTAAGTTAGCCCCAGAAATTTGAAAACTGCCTTGATTTTTCTCTCGTTGCCAATCACTAATCAGTTTTGCTTTCATGCTGGATCTCAGCTCTCTGTACCCTACATCTGCAGTTACCACTGGAGACCAAGGCACTATCTCTAGTTGAACAGGTACAAAACATCTTGATTGGTCTCTGTGTTTCCTCTTTTGTGCCCTCTGCAGCTTATTCTCCACATTGTGGGCAGTGTGTTGCCACTTCTTATTTTCACCATAAGTGAGCACCTGTCATTCTTCTCCTTAAACCCTTTCAGTTCTTCCTAGTGCCCACAGAAAAATTTTAGACTCTGGCCGGGCACCGTGGCTCGTGCCTGTAAGCTTCTGCCTATGAAGTGGCAGGGGCTAGGGATCGCGGTTCGACTCCCGCCTAGGGCCTGTAGCGAGACCTAGTTCCCAAAAAAAATAGCTGGGCCTGGTGGTGTGCGCCTGTAATCCCAGCTACCTGGGAAGCTGAGTCTGGGGATTGCTTGAGTCCGTGGCACCCCGGGCAACGAGAGCCTGCAGTTCCACAGGCAAAAATAGCGAGACCTAGTCTCAAAAAAAAAAAAAAAAAATTAGACTCTGTAATATGGTCAGTAAGGCCTTTCCGATCCTTCATCTTCATGTAGAATTGTATTGAACTCCCTCCCTAGCAGCTCTTTCTGTTTCAGCACCTTCCCAGATTTATTTTTAACCCTTTTTACTGGTAACTCATTCATCCTTTCCAAAATTAATGAATTTTGGAATTCATTAATGAATTCAGTTAATGAATAAACTCATTCATCCTTTCCAAAACTCCTTAGATTCTTCATCACTACTACTTTAGTTTACACACACACACACACACACACACACACACACACACTTTCTCACCATATTTGCCTTTATGTTATTTCTCATTGTAGTTATATAATTCATTAGTTGTATCACTCTGAGTGTCAGATTCCTGAACAGGGACTCTAATCACCAGCTCTTGGTGTTCCAGTACTCAGTGCATTCCACATTCTTACTAAATATTCACTCAATTGAATTGCATAAGAATGCAGTAGCATGACTTTCCAGAAGGCTAACGAGCAGATGTCAGGCATGTAGCTAGTACCTAGAATAGACTCATTTAACCTGTGACTATGTAGACTGAATCCAACTACTAAGGTTGGGGGTTAAATCAGACCTTGCTTCATTAGTATGTATGAGTAAAATAGAAGCTTTCTAGGCTGGCCGTTTCTTCTCTATGTACATGAAATCTTTGAAATGATCAACTCCAAATTAGAAATTGGGGGTTGTGACTCCTTGAACAAATTGGTTTGGAGGCATAGATACATATATATATATATATATATATATATATATATATATATATATATATATATATTCTGAACTGACTGACATTGTGTCAAGACACTTAGCATATATGACAACATGATGTGAATCTAAATCCTCAGTGAGCGCTGCCAATGCTGCTGACTTTTCATGGAGCTGTGTGCATATGGTCAAAAGATAGAATGCAATCTTCACTTAGTCATCCAGGATTGTCCTTATATGTTGTATAAAAAGCATGAATATTCAGGGTGCAAATTTCCACAGAGAACATATTGTAGATGATAATCAAAACTAAGTGAGGCGGAAATGATAGACATTTACTTTTCTTAAAAGGATTCATTCGAGCAGTGACAGAATTGACTCAATCCTTATGTATTTTTTCTCCACTGAATGCTTCTCTTAGTGGGAGGATTGCTAGACTTTAAATGGTGTTCATGGAAAGCTACAATCATCTTCTGAGATTATAAAAAAGATAAAAGGCTGAAATGAAGTTGAAAATAGTTACATGAGAAGGAATATACAAGAAAACAGGTGAATAAGCTCACTTGTTCTGAAAAGTGTAATTATTTATACACTGATCAAAAGTGCTTTTGCTGTGTCAAATAGCACTTTACTTATAAGCTTACTGAAATTCCTCTTGAATGAGTCACAAAAAAGAAGCAATCTTTTATTCAGTGCCTTCTATAATGTATTATTTTGCTTTATTAAGAACAGCTTTAAAATCCAAAGATCTGCCCTTTGAATTTTAACCCGAGTTCACCAAATTGGACGTGTAGGTTCTGGTCACACGAGACGTGGGGCAGGTTGTGGTCATCAGAACAGTCAGTTGTGCTGAGTGTGCAATTGGAGATAGAAAAGAAAGAAGAGCTATGGCTGACACTCTCAAGATGCTCCCAGATGCCCAGAAACCATTGGGGTCTTTGGAGGAGTGTCTACCAGAGACTTTTGTCCACTCTTTCTTATTTGTTGAGTTTGTTTAAATTTTTTCATGTATTTGGGGATCAATCCCTAGTTGGACATGCGATCTAAACATATCTTCCAGTATGTTACTTGCTTTTTTTTTTTTTTTTTTTTTTTAGGGCAGATGCTGTGTCATCCTTTCCCAGGTATTTGCAATGTTGGAGCACTCTGCTGGTCAGAAATCCATAACAGGTGTGAATCTTCTTTATTGATAAAGGAAGTTCCTGAAAACATTACATTTAATGTAATGTTACATTACAACTCAGTAATTGTGAGTTCTACTCTTTCAATATGTCTACAAGATACTGAAAAAAACCGTATTTTAAAAACAGAGACCATTCTTGTGATTAGTATCCCTCCTTCCACTTCCCTGTAGATTTCATTATCTTTTTCTCTCCATGTTGCATTGGAAAAGCTAATTTGATTTCTCTTTAAAACTATGTGAAGCTGTGCTCCAGCACCTCCATTTGTAAGACAAGTTTCCTCACCCTTTCCTTAACACCCAGCAGGTAAGGGTCTTCTTGACTGTTGGATGAGTTGTATGGAGGTTGGAACCTTGAGAAGTATGGTGCACAATTAAAAGAAATTAAAGAAAGTTTAACCACCAAAAAAGGAGCAAATGGAGGCTTTTTCAGTATTTGAGGTAGGGACTCTCCGTTCCAGAAACTTTGCTTTTTTGCTGTGAATTTTTCTTTCTTTCTTTTTTTTTTTTGAGATGAGGTCTTGCTATTTTTGCCCGTGGAACCGCAGGCTCTTGTTGCCCAGGGTACCACAGACTCAAGCAATCCCCAGCCTCAGCTTCCCCAGTAGCTGGGATGACAGGCGCATGCTACCACGCCCAGCTATTTTTTTGGAACTAGGTCTCGCTACGGGCCCCAGGCGGGACTCGAACCGCGATCCCTAGCCCCGGCTGCTTCATAGGCTGAAGCTTACAAGCTCGAGCCAACGTGCATTGCAGTGAATTTTTCTGAAGGCACAGATCATTTGTATTTTCCTGTTTTAAGGCAAATGTGTCTCTTGAACAGTGAATTTTTACTTTTAGGAAACATGCATTAGCAGAAAGAACTCTTCAACTTTCTGTTATACTTACAGTTATTAATAGTTTCAGCATCTTTCTTTTTTAAAAATACTTTTATACCTAGTTAAATAATGCTTAGCAATTCTAGGGTTAATAGTGTCAGTCAAGACTGACTTCTCAACAGAAAAAGAGGTGACAGGGAAACAAATAGAGATGTGATCTGATGTGACAATATGTGGCAATAACTTTAGGGTCCACTGATGTGCTGCTTATGATCTAATCTCTGAATTGTCCTTTTACTTGTGGGGAGGGATTTCTATTCCTTCTGAGTCTCTCTTTTCTTTCAATGGGAGAATTTCTACTATCCACCTGTATGCATGGGAGTGCTTTTTAGTTTTTGAATAATCGAGGTTAATGCAGGCATTATATTCTCTAGTTAAGTCATCTAAATGTGAGCATAAAGAAATGTAAAAACCACACAAACTACAGAGAGACAGCCCTCGCTGAGCTACTGTTAGGGAGCCTTTTCTAGAACAATGTGTAAAATCTGGAAATTGCCTGTCAGGTATTTGTTCTGCTTGGACACTGCATGGAGTCATTAATATTTAAAATCTCCTTTACTTCTATTTCATTTAAAGGCTTTGGTCACATGGGAAATGAGGTGAAAACAAAATTGAGGTATCAATCACCCTGAATATGGAACCACCTCTTTTTTTAAAGATTGGCAAGAAAACTCAATGATAGACCAGCATTTATTTCTTAAGATTGTAAGTCAATTTTTATATTTGGACATTGCAAAATCTTTTAATTTTTGCTCAATTGAATAAATCTTTTTGAATTATTGACGAAGTTAACATCCATCTCGTTAATTTACTACTATCTGAAAGCTAAAACAAAAATTAGGCAATTCATTTGTAGTAGACTTTTTGAAGCACTGTTTAATGATAGCCTTCAGACAGAAAAAAGTCCTTAAAAGTGTCCTGAAATATCTGGTTTATGCTAAGTGACATAGTCAGAGACCCAGTGAACACCCTAGTTTTTATGAACAAACCTATCTTCCTTGCTCATGGTCTCAGGCTTGGACAGAAGTGCATAGAAATGTGCATTATGTGAAGCTCCTGACAGACCTGTACCTGCAACTCACTTGTCTTAGAAATGACACCATAGTTCTGCTGAATAGCAAGAGCAGGTGAATGTTAGACTGAATGTGTCTTTTTATCCCTAGCTCAATTCTGGTATTGAAACCATACACCTCAATGGGAAAGTATTACAGCTGTTGGGAGATAACAAGAATTAGATTTAGTCATGAGGGTGAAGATCCCATGATGGCATTAGAGAGAGCCTTTATAGAAAGAGGCCATCATAGCACCGCTCACTTCTCTCTCTCCCAGTTGAGGAGGCAGCAGGCAAGAGGCCCTCTGAAAGCTAGAATGAAGCTCTCGACAGAAATGGAATGAATCAGCATATTAATCTCCAACTTCCTGGTTTCCAGATTTGTGACAAATAAATTCCTGTTGCTTCAGCCCCACAATCTATGGTACTTTGTTATGTCAGCCTGAGCTGAGTAACAGTAAGCTACAGAGTGAAAACAGAACTCTTGCAATCACCCCACCTTTATTATTTTCTGGCTTGGTTCCAGTATTATTTAGAAAGAATGAAAATGTTAGGCATTTGATACTGCTTAAAATAAATTCTAAGGAAAATAATTGATAGGTGTTGAAGTGTACATTACTCCTGGAGATTGTTAAACTTTTGACTTTCAAATAAAATGTCAGTTTAAACAAAATTAATTTTCGATTAAATTTTTTTCCTTCAGAGTAGTTCTACATTTGATAATTTTCCAGTGACTCAGTTTCAGTATAGACTATTAAAAAAACTGTTACTTCAACTGCAAATAAAGGGAGAGCACACCATTCTAGAAAAACACAAAAATCTTTTATTTATTCCAAATTATAGCAATGTATTTATGCATGTATAATTCACACAAAGAGTGGGTAGAAAATATGAAATTGAAAACTCAGAAATACTTTTGAAATCAGCTTATGAGAGGGACCTTATATTGCATTCCTGTCTGAAAAATGCAAAAGTTTCTAAAATAAAAAATTAAACATTGCTCAAGTCAATCTTGATCTTGACCCAAAAGTCAGTTTCATGTGTTCAGTGACACTTTCTTCCTTTTTTCCATGAGAAATCTTCTCAAGCCTCTAAACATTACACGAAATTTTAATTCAACTTGGATAACTCTGCCTAGAGAACTGTGAGTTGTGTGTGACTTAAAAAAAAAATTCTGTAGAAATCAATTTGAAGGACTCCTTTCATGAAAGGATTGGTGATTCCCCTAGGATTACTTGATCTAAATATTAAAAATGTGAAACATATGAAAACATAAATGTTCAGGTGTGTGTGTGTGTGTGTGGTTTCCAAACTTGTAGAGGTATCCATTGCAAAATATAGCGAGGCATCATACTATCTTACAACTGAAGAACCAAAGACCTCAAACTACAAAATACAGTTTTATATGAGCTGGACTGTTGCTCTAATGCCCCCACACTACAACAATAGAACTGTTCTGCTCTTATATGAACACAAATACCCTTCTTGTGGACTGAATCTTATTCTCTTTTCATTTATTTGATTCTCAGAGTTTCATTTTCTCTCTTGTATCGTCAACTTCTACTTTAATGAAATATTCCTATTAACCCAAGATGCCATATTTCCTGTTTCAAAATTTTTTTCTTACTCATCTTTATAGCTCTTCATTTCTCTTCACTAACTCTTCCCCTGCCCCATCTCCCCATCTCTTATCTTTTAACAAGTGGCATATATCTTATATCCCATCTAATTTAATATTTGTGTGAAAGTGAAGGATAAGGATATACTAAGATAATACATAGGATACTATTTACACACATTTATTCCAAATTATAGAACTGTATTTACATATTTATAACACACAAAAGAATGAGTGGAAAAATATATGGGATATAGGAATGAAAATATAAGAACATTTATGTATACTATTACATATCAATGTATATATAATTAAATATAGATAACTAAAGCATACATATGAAATTTAAATTTTCTTGCATTTTCTTTGGTTTTATATTGCAACAGAAAACTTATTTTATGTAATCATAAACATTTTTTCCATCTATCATTCTTTTTGTTATAGTTAATGTTATAAATCTGTTCTCTTTTATAGGAATACTCTTTCAGGGAGTACTCTAGACTAACCACTGTGTTTTCTCATATTCTCTTCACTCTATACCATTCCAATCAGACTTGTATTTCCATCCCGCTAGTAAAATATCTCATGTCATGGACACTACCATTTTCCATGCTGCTAAACCAGTGGTCAGTTCTCAGCACTCAATGCTTGATTTTTCTGAAATTTCTGACATAAGTAAGCATTATTTCCACATTGAAAGTATATTCATTTGGTTTCTAAGACAAGATCTCCTGGGTTCCTTTCACCTTTATTGGTCTCTCATTCTCAGTCACTTCTTTTGGTTTTTTTCCCTACTCATTCCCTCATTCCAATCTTTTGTTCATAGAATTACTCCACTGTAGGAGTTCACCATTTACTATTCCTACTCCCTCAGCAATCTCATCAATTTCCACAATTTTAAATAACCCTGGTAAGCTTCGAACTTGCAGACTTTTACTTCCAAATTTACTACCCCCCAGGTGTTCAGCCTCCTATATTCAACTTGCTATTCCAGACCTCAATTTGAGGTAAGAGGAACTTCACTTCTAAGTTTCCTAAGGATAACTTCCCCAGCTGCTGTGTTTCATCTATCATTTTTTTTTCCGTTATTCAGGCTAAAGAGGCCTCTTGACCACTTCTCATTTCTCAGGACATTTTATAAAAGTATTGACTTCACAGTAGATATTGATCCCAACCTGTTACAGCTGCATGATGAGCAAATCTACCTGAATTCATTGATATAGTCTATATTTTGCTCATAAAGTTTTGTTTGCTTTTGATTTAAGTCTTTGGCCCATCTGAAATTTATTTTTGTATATAGTGTGAAACTGGATTCTATTTTTTTCCCTTTATATCTCCTCTTTAACAAATTTTCTGTTGCTTTCAATCTGTTCCCAAGGATATAGTCTATAATCAGTTTTAAAGTTATATACACACATACATATATATGATATATATATATATATATATATATATATATAGTACATATATACATTTCCATGATAATACTGTGAACATTGGGATTCAATCACAGAACAAGCACCTAGTTTGTCTCAGTTTCTGGCTATAAAGATCTGTCTTTGTCATCCTACTGCCTGAGGTTCAGAGCTTTCAATAATTTCTCCAGTTTGCCAGATGGTCAGCCTCTTCTCCAGAGCAATAGAGTTACTCAAGCCCTGATTTGATCTTGTAAGCCTGAGTCCCTTTTTTTATAGAGAACTTCTGCTTCTATTATCTCACAGAAATTCAACTCTTTTTTGCTGCCATCTTGTTTTTGTCCATGAATTCATGAAGCCTGGCCTTGAAGTTAATTTTTTTTATATTAGATGAATATTCAGTATTACTGGTTGAATGGACAGACTATAAAGAAGGGTGAACAAGTGGGCAGTCAATGTATATTCAAATTGCTAAAACTGGAACTACCATTCATTTCAGCAATTCCACTTCTGGGGATTTACACAAAGGATACAAAACACTAATTCAAAAGGACATCTGTACTTGGATATTTATTGCAGCACTATTTACAATAGCCTGGATATGGAAGCAAACCCAAATGCCCCAAACAGATGAATGGGTCAGAAAGCTGTGATGTATGTACACAATGAAATATTATTGATCGATCAGAAAAGACAAACTTAAGTCATTCACAGCACCATGGATGGAGCTAGAAGGAATCATATTAGTGAAAATAAGTCAGAAAAAAAAAGAGGAATATGGGATGGTCTCACTTATATGAGGCATAGAGGGAAAACAAACAAACAAATGGACAAGAAAAATTTAAAACTGTTAATAGAACTAAAGCATAGAGCAAGGGGGGGAGTGTAAATCTGGGGGAGGGATGGGTGCAAGAGAGTAAGATGGTTCATGGGAGTTAAGGTGTTGGGAGTATCTTGGGATAGGAAATGATGTAAAATATATATACATATATATAATTAAAAAAATAAAAGAAAAAAAACTGCTGTAAGGTAGTCTGAGTCTAGTTTCTCTTCACACTGTGTGATTCTTTTGCATTTTACAAAATGCTGTAAGACAGCTCTCATTTTACTGTGTCTTTAGAAGAGAATTCTGACAGTTCCTTGGGTCTATATACTTTGTATTTGACTTCTTTTATTTTCCAGATTTTGGAAACACAGGACTACAAATAAATGCTGACTTCCTCTTTTGGACCTGGCTGCCAGGCAATTTCTATTTTCAAAAATTTAAAAGGGTCATCGAAGCTGTACGTATTCGTCTGGGTTTATATACTTATTGCCTAGATACATAAGTTGTCAATAAGACCTTGAAATTATTTTCTTGGAGCAGATTTTTATTAGAGTGAGACTTACTATGATGAGATGAACTATTCTGCTATAGTGTGAGTTGTTTTTAAATGTTGTGTGACTGTCTATAATGGAGTTGCCATGTGACTTTCTACTTTATGATAATTTTTTTCATTATATTTGTACATACCACTTGTATCTCACAATGATCTGAAAAGAAGCTTCTTCTCAGATTTATACATAGGTTATTGGAACTGAGAAAGGTGAAATGCCATGTTTCCTGCCATTTATTCCAAAGTCATGGCAGTTATTTTTCTAGGTGGGAAGGATTAGGTAATAGGAAGGCAATCAGAGTCTTTGAAAACACAGTCTTTTGATTTGGAGGGAAAGTAATAAGGTAAAAATGTCACAGCAAACAGAACTATATTTAGTCATGTACAGGGTATCATGAAAGCATGGGGGTTGTGTACCCTATAAGCTTCCTAATCTTTTTGTAGTCTGTAGAACTTGAAACTAGTCTGTGATTTCAAATCTAAGACACTTTCCAGCATAACGTGCCTTTGTCTCCTGTCTCTCTAATTCTCTTACCCTAATGGGATCTGGCTACACAGGTTATTATGAAATAATGTGAAAAATTAACTTTCAAGTGAAGAGGAGTTAGGTCTTTGTAGTGCTTGTGTTTTGGTAAAAAAGACTTCTAAAGAAGGTTACAGAATGGAATGGGGAAGTGGATAAAGAGATAAGCAAGAAGAACTCCTTAGCAGTAAAATTAAAAAAAAAAGTAATTTCTGATTTTAAGCCTTAGACTTGCCCAGTTCAATTGCCTGCTTAGGAAAACCCATTCAGTCTCATCACACACACAACACACGCACACACACACACACACACACACACAGATTTGTGTCAATGAATGGGTGAGATGCTCACTTACTAACTCCTTAAAGTTTTAAATAATGATTTTGAAGAGATTTTGTCATTATCATGAAATTCTAGACAACAAAAACTGGATATAACATGGAGTTCTTTGGAAATGAGATTTGAAAATAAAATTTTAGCTGGAGACTAATATTAGAATATTCTTGCATAACATCTGACCTTTATGACTTGGAGCACCAGAGCTTGCATATTTCCATGTCTAATGTCCTGAAGCAATTTCCTGTATGTTCATTTTATAATTGTCCCACTGTTTAACTGTCCTGTTCATACGCTTCCTCAAGCGTATCTTTCATCATCAGGAATGCAGAACTGAAGGCAATTTCAGGGTGATTTAAATTCCAGTGATCAATTTGCTGGTTTCCTGGTCACTGGCCTTTTTTCCTGATCTGCTTTCTTCTCATTTTTTCTGATGAGATAGAAGTTTCTTGATAGATAAATATTCCCAGCACTACTCTTTTTATCTTGTACTTAATTTCCCACATGGGTCTAGTGTGCTGATGGTTGTCTTTTCTTGTTTTCTCCTTTTATGTCATCTGGAAGTTTCTGTCATGTCTTAATATGGATTTTCAACAAAATGGTCAAGTACTATATTAGAGCTCCAACTTTAATCAAATATTTATTACTTTACTGTATGTCTGTGGGTTGTTTTCTGCGTAACATAAAAGATACCTAACATCTTCCTGAAAGTTATAATTTCAACAGTTTGTCAAATTTATATAATATAGAAAAACATTGGGTTGTCAGGGATCTGGTTCAAAGTTGAAGAGGTTTCCTATCATAATATATATTTAAATGACTTTATTGAGGTATGTTATAGACTAAAACTTACTTTAAGAATAAAGTACAATTTTGTTAAAATTATAGTCACATAATAACTGCCACAATCTTGGTCCAGAACATATTCTTGACCTTAATAATTCTGCATCCTTTTTGCATTCAAACTTCATACCCCAGCCTCACACCCCTGAACCTCTTCTCTAGTTTTGTCCTGTTTATAGTGTCATATAATGCAATCAGAGTGTTAATCTTCTTCTAGCATAATGTCCAAGATTCTTTCCTCTGATTCTCTTACTGTATTGACGGATAAATTACTATGGCAAGAGGTAATATAAATAGTTGGGGGTCATTTCTGGTGAAGATGAATGTTGTTTTTTTTATGTCCACAAGTATATACCAGCATCTATATATTCAAATAGGAGGAACACATTTATAGAGATATAAATAGAGGTAGAATTAACCTGCAGATATATTTGATTTGTTTTTGTTAATCTTGTCAGCTCATTTCAGCAAAAGTTGGTGGTGCAAGCCACTGTTCTAGTCTTGTATTGGACAAAAGCAACAATGAAATAACTTTTTGTCCTACAAAAAGTTTTATCAAAAATTAATCATATGAAGTATAAGGTAGAACAAAGAAATTACATTGGGTATTTAAAAATGAAAGATGATTTTGGGGTACGAATAGGATTTTTAGTAAAATGATTTCTTTTAATTAATTAACTAACTAATTAATTAATTTTTTGAGACTAGGTCTCACTATTTTTGCCCGCGGAACCGCAGGCTCTCGTTGCCCGGAGTACCACAGACTCAAGCAATCCTCAGCCTCAGCTTCCCAAGTAGCTGGAATTACAGGCACGCGCCACCACACCCAGCTATATTTTTTGGAACTAGGTCTCTCTACGGGCCCCAGGAAGGACTTGAACCGCGATCCCTATCCCCGGCCGCTTCATAGGCTAAAACTTACAGGCATGAGCCACCGTGCCCGGCCTTACTTTTTTAAATTACAGTAACATTGCTATACAACATTAGATAATTTTAGGGGTTTAGATTCACATGTCTTCAGATGTACATTATCACAACATATCTACCCCCAAAGTCCCAACAAAGCCCCAGCAATCCTTCCTGTGCTTTTAAATTGCATTTTCGGATGATAAATAACCATTTTTTTCATCTGTTTATCAATATTTCACATGTCTTTTTGGAGAATTGTCTATTCAGCTCTTTTGCCCTTTTCCTGATTGGGTTATTTATTTTCTTTTTGTTGAATTGTATGAATTCTTTTAAATTATGGATATCAGTCTCTTTTGGAGATAGAATGTGCAAATATTTTCTTCCACTCAGTAGGGTGTTTATTCATTTCAGTGATAGTTATATTCATTGTGTAAAAACTGCTTAGTTTGATGGAATCTCATTTGTCCATTTATTTTAGCTTTTGTTACCCTTGTCATTGTTGTTCATTACCCCACAACATCCCTGAAGCTAGTACTGTGGTATGCTTTGCCTGTGGTTTTTTCTCTGTATTTTATGGCTTGAGAACACTTTGCAAAAGCCTTTGCAAAAGATGGACCTTGGTGGATAAATAGACATTTGAATGATGAAAATAGAGAAGATTGACAGACATATAAGGCAGGAAAACATATGGGGGAAAAGTCCAGCATATCCACACAGCAGAGAATATTGCGTGGATGTACTTGACTCAGTAAAGACTTGTTGAGCAAATGAAATTTTAATGTCCTATTTATAAAGCAAGTACTAATAAAGCAAAATTTTAGATGGCCTTGTGGTTAATCATCCAGTTGGGTAGAGTGCGGCAAGATAGAATAGTAAGATAATCTCATTCACTGCCCACAAATATAGCTCCTGTTATATGTCTCAAGGACCTACAAACCCTGTCTCCTTACTTGCTGGTTAATATTCTTTTATCCTTGAAGGGTGAGTGACTTTTACCTTCTCAGGAAGCCTGCTTTGACTTTTCCACCCAATCAGAGTTAGAAGCCCCTTCTCGGTGCCTGTTTTTTTTTTTTTTTTTTTTTTTTTTAATAATACACGAAAACGTTGACTAATGTTGGGTTACACTACTAGCCTGCGAGAAATGAAAAAGCAGAAACTAAATTTTATTTGTATTTGCATATTCAGGTCGTGGGCTTCATATATATTCAGCACAGTCTAGTTGTAGGAATGAAACATTTAAGTTGAAATTAGGTTGATATTTTTCTTTCTTGCCTTTTTTGTTATTCCTTTCATTCTCAGCAGCAATTCATTATAATCCTTTATATCTGTGAACTGAAGTGCCTCCTGCTACACTTCATATCTCTCTGCCTCTGCTTTTAGATGTCCCTTTGTCCTATGTCTCTACACACCTATTCTAAGCACTTTTCTAGTTCAAGTTCATAGGTCTCTTTTATCAGAAGCACTTCTCTGAAACCTCCATTTGCAAGTATTACTCCTACTCTGAATTTCTCTGATTTTTTTATACCATTTTTATGGCATTTTCTATTTTCTACACCTGAACTATAGGTTGAACCTACATTTCATATACATTGTGTACTTAAAGGTCTATGATAGATCTTCTGAATGGACACATACACAACAAGCTTTCAGTTTTTTGGTTTGTTTAATTTTTCAACTGAGCACAGACTACTTTTCAGACACTATGTTGATGGAAAGCTATTCAGTAAACATTTACTAACGAATCACTCACTCATCACTGGCATTGGGGGAAAGCTGCAGAGTGATATCATTTGGATGAAAAAGTAATTTGGAGGCATATAAAGGAATAAATCAGAAATAGAACTTCTAGAAAATTGCAGAATTTCTGAAAACCAATTGAAACCTTGCCTTCTTTATGAAAATCTCCACAAAAATCTAGCAAGCCTGAAAGCCATTTGAAAAAATGATACCCTGGAGAAAATAAACATTTCCTCAGCTTGGAAGGCGTTTTAAAGATTTTCATAGTTTCCTTTACAGTTATTTTCAGTAATTACATAGTGACTAATTTTATATTAAGACTGAGAATTTAGCTTCAAATGTATGTAGTTCTGCAGACAAAGTATAGACTAGAAAGCTTTGAATGGAAAGTTAAATATGAATTATAACAATAAGAAAAAACAGTGAAATATACTTTGGAGTTCTTTCCTTGCATCTAAGCAAATAATAAACTTTTATGATTCCAATGACATTTATTCCTCTTCTTTCTTTCCACTTTGGCCAAAATTTTCTATGATCTCAAATGCTTAGAAGATGCAAGTTAATGCCTGGGATCTTAACTCTAACTGTCCTTTTTTTCTTTCTCTGTGCAGCTGTACGTATTAGAAAACCATAGTGTAACATATCCATCCAGGTCCTGCTTCCAGAACAATGGGACTTCTTGATTTTGACAAATATTCCCTTTAAAATAATTGAATGTTAATTGGATGCTTTTAGGAATTACATCATCCATTTATATCTGTGAGTTAACCAGGTGCCTATTCAACTGAAATATGTAATTCCACAGGTTAGAGCTTCTGAGTAGAAGGTGATGAGTGAATAAGTAAGGATGAATAAGCAGGCTTGTCAAGAAAGTGATCATTTGACACCTGTGCACTTTGGTGTGGGAATAATGAAACTCATCAATAGTAGGGGGCATGGTGGTGGCTTGACTGGAAAAAGTCTTTACTTGTTGACTTTATTTCCCTCCCCCACCCCCCACCCCCTTTTTAGGAGACTCTGTAAAAGCACTCTCTCTCTTGTTTGGGTTTAGTGATAGATTCATTACTCTTTCTATATTAATGTGTCAACTATTTTTGGTTCTTTTAGTAAATGCATACGTCCCATGCTTGCCTCTCTGAGGCCTCTTTTTCTCTCTAATAGGCCTCTCAAAAATGGAAGCAATTTCCCGTAACAAGTATCTATCATTTTCCTATTGGATTGTCCTGTGTTTGCTCTACTCTCTAAGCTTGTTTTAAAAAGGGCAAAGATATTAATAAATCATAAATGTAGTCTTTTAAAATAAAAATTAGATATTCTTTACGTTATAACATGCTGATGTGCTGTAATCATATATTTATGAAAATAATCACAACAGTGTGCTAAGTGAAGTAAGCCAGACACAGAAAGAAAAATATCTACTTCTGTGTGGAATCTGAAAACAGTTAAAAATAGGACTAGAGAGTAGAAAAAGCATATAGTTCTTCAATAATGACAAAATAAGTATATCAGCACCTTGAAATAGTTTTATCTTATATACGTTTGAAAAACTTTGTTGTGACAAAGGAGTCCACAAGATATACTGAGAAATTTTCAAAAAGAAATTGCCTTGTGCTATGGATGTGTTTCCAAGAATATAAGTTCTAGAATAGGAAAGTTCAATAAATGTTTGTAGTTTATAAAGAATGAGAACAAGAGCTAGTCCTATAGAACATACTCTATGACCATTCATATTTAATAAAAGAATATAGCTCTGTAAATACTCCTGTCATCTGGCAGGCTGAACCCTGATTATGTTAATATAATCATAGCAACAGCGGTTTAAAAATTGAGCTTGTACTAGACATGTAGGCAACTGGGAATATGATTCTTAGTAAAAAAAACTGTTCTGTGATTTTGAATCTCTTGTACAACCCTTTTTAAAAACAATTGCTTTATAAACTGTCTTTAAAAATGATCCAATTTTTGTATTTTGTTATTGTAAACATTTAAAAATTACTTTTTTCATAAGTAGGTGAGAAATATAAATAATGTCATAGGCAGAATAGGTAAAGAAACACTACCATTTACATAGTAAAATGATTACTACAATTAAGCTAGTTAATGTACCATCACATAGTTAGCATTTTTGTGTATGATGAGAATACCTAAAATCTCCTTTTAGCAAATCTCCAGAATTCAGTACAGTGTTATTAACTACAGTCATCAAGCTGTGCATAAATTTATTCATCTTATACAACTATAGCTTCTTACCCTTTGACTGATACCTCCTGCTTCCCCTACTTTCCCCCACTCTCAGTAACCATAATCACCATCTGCTCTCTGCTTGTATGTTTTTGATTTTTTTAGATTCCACATGTAAGTGAGATCATGTGGTGCTTTCTATCTGTGCCTGGCTTGTTACACTTAGTCTGCTGAAATAACCTCTTTAATAGCAATATAACCTATATCAAGCATCACATTGTGCACCTTCAGTATATAGTTTATATATATATATGTATATAAGTTTTTTTTTTTAGAGAGACTATACATACAAAGACTCTGTTATTATAAAATAACAAAAACAAAATGGCAATGACAGAATTTAGATCATTGTTTCTAAGGGGCAGGAATTGAGAGGAAGGTTGACTATAGTGGACTGTGGGTGGACTTTTCAGGATGATGGAAATGTACGGTTTGATTCCAGTGGTGATAAAACTACTCACTACATATTTTTAAGGTTGTTCAGTAGAGTGGGTGACTTTTACTGTATGTTAACTCTGTTCCAATAAAGCAAACTAAAAAGTCAAGAAAGAAAACCAAAAACTAATAGGTATACACATTCTGTTGTTGAGAGAAAATAAAGAAAAAGAAATGCTGACTAGAGATTGGCATGAGAGGAGAATCTGAGGGAAGAGCTGCAATGGAAGACTGTCAGACTGTCTCCATCCTGGGGGTTATTAGTTGTTTCTTTAGGAACACCTTCCACCCCTTCCCAGGGGAATTATCTTTTCTTTTAACTTGTGCTACAAAGTTAGTCAAAGGATCTTGGGTACCATCATTTTGCTATAGCTTAACAGACATGGCTATTTAATACCAGAAAATTAGGAATAAAAAAAATGTAATCATTGAGTACATTATGTATCTTCTTTGTAATCCAGTTTACATCTTGTTCTATACATCAAAGACTGGTAAACTTTTTCTGTGAAAGTTTAGAGAGTAAATATGAACTATAAAAGCTCTGTTGCAGTTGAAAGAAGTTGGAGACAATGGAAATAAGCAGACTGTGTTCCAATAAAATTATAGTAAAGCAGGAAAGGTCACCTTTGACCTGTAGACCATAGTTTGCTTTAGATTGATTACTCTGCTCTAGATTACCAGACCTCTTTCCTTCCCACAGGCACAAGAAACTCTGGCAAGTTCTCTACCACATTAGCTCCAGTACCTGAGTTCTCCTATGGATATTTGCATTCATGAACTAGCAGATGAGTGAGAAGCATTAAGAAGGTTTTTTTTTTTTTTTTTTTTTTTTTTTTTTTTTTTTTTTTTTTTTTTTTTTTTTTTTTTTTTTTTTTTTTTTTTTTTTTTTTTTTTTTTTTTTTTTTTTTTTTTTGTTGTTGTTGTTGTTGTTGTTGAAAGTCCTGCTTCTTCCCTGGTTTATTGACATCAAACATAATCTGACCCTTTGTGGGTTGCTTCTGGGCTGTCTAGAAAAAGAGGCAAGCAATGCAATTTCTTTGTAAGTTAGGAAACAAAGATACATTTCCTCTGCAGTTTTTAGAAACATAATTACTCTTGTTACTTTTGGATCTGTTGTTTATTCAGGACTGAGCATGATCCTATGGGCAGATTTCCTTTGTATTTCTCAGTGAATCCAGCATAATGCAGAAAGTATTTCCTGCTCAGCTCAGGACATGTGTTGGTATGGAGGACTGACAAACTAGATTAAAGTTGGGGGAATGGGAATATACACACACCTTCCATACCTATGTGCAACCTGCATCCCCACTTCAGTTTTTACTTGAATTTTCATATACAAAGTTGTCCCTTAAAAGATTACTTCTTTAGCAGAAATCAGAAACTCCTATGTTCCTCTACAACCATTCCAAATCAAAAGCCTGTGTCAGTTTGGGATGAAAGTTTCTGCCACTTCCTGTGTTTCTTGCAGTTGATAATGACTTTATGGTGATGCTCAGACAACTTCCAGGATGATTCTTGTAGTTGGCATATTCACTCCAATCTTATTCTAGACAAATACTCTTTGGGTTGATCTTAGGGAGACTTTATGCCCTCCACTGGGGACATGTGTGTACCCCACCTCACTTCTTAGCTCTGCTCATAAGGCATGGTCCATGGTTCAGCACACTCCACATCATCACTTGACTCTTCAGAGCTGTGACCTCCATACTCCTTTGACAAACTTCCATCATCATACTTTTGGGGTACTTTCTTACTCTCTGTTGTTATAAAATGTTCCAGGTTGACTTATATATTTATAGCTCTAATCTTTGAATCAGTTTCTCTCCAAGAAACTTTAACTCCTTTCATGACAGATGTGGATACATTTCACAAGCTCTGCAGGCAAAGAGACCAAGAGTATTTTTCATCTATAATCACAAGTAGGTGGGTTCCCTCTCAAGACTTTCTATTGAACACTGTCCTTCAAACATCTTTGTTAAGGGTGGAGATGGGTAGTGGGAGTAAGCTCTATCCTGACAAATTTCTAGAAATTTCCTAAGAGGCACAACTGGTGCTGAGAAAGACCTTTGCCTTTGGGAATTTTCTCATAGCTAAATTTGAAAGGAAAAAAAGGGACAGTAACAGTGGATTCTCTGCAAGTTTCCCTACCTTGTATGGGGAACCTAATTGGTTACTAAGTCCAATAGTGGGTGATAAAAGCTGCTTTGAGAGAACTTAGACATTTTGGATAGAAGTGATACATGCTACCTGCTAGTATGAATATCTGTTGTGTGCTTTTTGTATTCTAGAATGTTTAGATCCTGATCTGGTGGTTAGTATGTTGATTCTTTGCAGGAAAAAGAGGAATAAAGAAGATAATGGTATCATAAAAGGACCTGGTGATTTCTTACATGTGCAATAAATGGGAAAAATGAAGAATAAACGATGAAAGAATTCTCTAGTTAAAAGTGGTTGGTAGCATTTTAATAAAAATTGGGACATCAGGTATTAGTGTAGGTGTCTGCCAAAAATAATAAATGTGCATCTGAAACTTAGATGAGCAGATTTGGATGAATGGATTCAGGAGCTTTTTTTGCAGGCATTATAATGAATTATTTTCTTCCATATGCCTTAAAAATTGTAGTGTGTATGCTGGAAATAGTAATATATGGATAGATTTTACTTCAAAAACTATACATGAGTGGAATATGAAGATACTCAAAGAATAAAATGCAATTTACTTGGTCATGTCCTCTTAGGATATATGAGTGTCAAAATCAAGATCCAAATAGCAACAACAAAAAAAGATTGGTTCATTGAACCACCACACTACAAATATAGGAACATGTGTTCCTGGCTAATGTGTGAATTGCTATGATTATAGAAGATGTTAACAAATTGCATGTTTTAAAAAGTTTATATTACTTTTGCTTGAGAAATGTGAAAGTTATTTCAGGGTTATATTTCTATTTCATTGATGAATTACTTTTCTTGAGAGACATAACTCTCATTTTGGGATTATATTTTTATTGCATTTAACAGTAGCACTTAACACTTTGTAATTGCTTCTATTGATGCTTCTGGAAGGAGGGGTTTGCTTCTGTAGTTACATCTCTGTGGCTTGTTCATGTCAGTTAAATTCTCTGTCCACTATAGAGAATCAAGTGCAGCCTTTTCTGTCTTGTATGTTACAAATATTAGGGGAGAGTTTTCAGAGAAATCTACAAAAAACAATAGTCAAAATATGAAGTCAGAAATTTGATCTTTTAAAGGTGTTTAAAATTTAACTCATATTCATAAAAAGGCAGCTTAAGGATAGTTTTTAGTTTTCTATAAGATCTCCTCAAACAAGACCAGGCATGAAGTGTATAGTTCATTAAGATGACGGGAACTTCCAGGTTGCTGTATTTGTTTGCATATAGATGTTTGTAGTAGTCTCTAATTATCTTTTGGATTTCTCCTGGGTCTGTTATAATATCTCCCTTTTCATTTATGATCCTGTTTATTTGAGTTTTCTCTCTTCTTTTTTTTGTAAGCCTTGCAAGGGGTTTATCAATTTTATTTATTTTTTCAAAGAATCAGCTTTTGGTTTTATCTTCTTGATGGTCTTTTTGATTTCTATTTCATTAACCTCTGCTTTTATTTTTGTTACATCTTGTCTTCTGCTGAGTTTTGGAGTTTTTTGTTGCTCTTTTCCTAGGTCCTCATGTTGGGAGATTAGAATATTTCTTTGGGCTGTTTCAATTCTTTTTATATGGGCTTGCATTGCTACGAACTTTCCTCTATAATACTGCTTTTACTGCATCCCACACATTTTGGAACGTTGTGTCATCATTGTAGTTTGCCTCCATGTAGGTTTTAATTTCTTCTTGATTTCCTCTTTTACCCAGTGATCTCCCAGAAACCTGTTGTTCAGTCTCCATGTAGTGTTTACTCTCCTTATTTTCTTTTCATTGTTGATTTCTAATTTGATGCCTTTATGATCAGAGAATAAGGTTGGTATTATTTTAATCTTTGTGTATTTGTTCAAGTTTGTCTTGTGGTCTAATATACTATCAACTTTAGAGAATGAAACATGTGCATTTGAAAAGAAAGTGTACTCTTTTCCTTGGGGATGTAGTGTCCTGTATATATCTATTAGGTCCATTTGGTCTAGCTCTTCCTTTAAAGCTTTTGTTTCTTTGTGTAGTTGCTGTTTTGTTGATCTGTCTTTTGTTGAGAGTGGTGTGTTAAAATCTCCTACTACATATATATTCTCACCAATGTTTGATTTCAGTTCTACTAGTAGTTGTTTTATGAATTATGGTGCTCCCTCATTAGGTGCATATATGTTGATTATTGTTATGTATTTTTGGTGAGTTGACCCTTTACCATTAGGTAGTGGCCATCTTTATCTTTTGTCACTTTTGTTAATTTGAAGTCTGCTCTGTCTGACATAAGAATGGCAACCCCTGCTTTCTTGTGGGGGCCATTTGCTTGTTGTATAATTTTCCAGCCCTGCACCTTCAGTCTATGCTTATCCTTAGAGATCAGATGTGTTTCTTGGAGCCAGCAGAATGTTGGGTTCTTTTTTCCGATCCAGTCTGCAACTCTTTGTCCTTTGATTGCTGAGTTTAGACCATTGACATTTAGGGTGACTATTGATGTTTGCGATTCTAATGGTTTCCTGGTGGTCATTTTGGGGTTTATTTATTTTTTTTGTATTTGTTCTTCTTATGGTTTTGATCTTGAGGCCTCCTGCAAAATTTCTTGGAGTGGGGGTTTAGTGGTAGTACACAATAATGCAATAATGTAATATAAATATAAATACACATATATATGCAAATTAAAAAATTAAATTAAAATTCAAAAAAAAGAACAACCATCACAGATATAGTTGACATTCTCTGTGGATATCTCTTCTATCCTATCCCCATTATTTATTCCCAGAAATAATAATTAGTACACTGGATCTGATGTTTGCCATGCCAGTGGTATTTGAAACTTTTAAATCACACATCAGCAAATAATATATTATTTCGCCTGGTTATAATTTCATAATTATGGTATTGTAATATGTATACCTATCTATATAACTTGTTTTCTTCCCACAAAAAATGTTTAAAATTATTAAAAAAAATCTCCTAGCTAGGATATTGGAGACCATCTCCAGTTGTTTTTCTATTATTGTATCCAGATTTCAAGTTGTCTTAAAGTTTTAAAACTTGTAATATTTGTCATATTGATATCTTGTTGTATCCTAATTTTCTTTTATAATGTTCTAAGCCTGAAATAAATTGTATAGTTTTTAAAAAATGACAGGAACTAAGAAGCAGGGAAATGAATTTGTTTCCACTCTTTTACCTTACCAAGACCATCTTTTTTCAAACCTTTCTCTGAATATTGGTGATGGCACAGAGATATGGCACTTATTGTCTATTGCTTCCCCTCCCAGATACAGGACAAACATAGTTTAATGACCATTGTAACTCTGCTATTGTCCATTGTCTACTCAAAATTCTTCATTGCACAGTGACCCAAACAATTGAAACAGAAATTCATAAAATATCCTGGTAGCTAACTTTGCACAAGAAGAAATATAAACTTATAAGAATACCAGTAGATTTGGAAACATCATTATCAGGAATATTTAAGAACTAGGTGGGTTCCCAATTGTTGATTGTACTTTTGATTTAGTTATTGCATGTTATATTTTTGCCACTGAGAACTCCTCTTTAAATATGCATGCATTATAATGGAAAGTTCATTGGGTGGTTAGCAAAATCTTGTTAATCCATAATGTATCACTACTGTCTCTTGTGGATCCTGTTCAAATCAATTTTTGTCTTGATGTTTTCCTTAATTGCCTTAAACAAGGCCAACTCTTAAGTTCTAAGACAAAAATTAGTCACATCTCTGATTACTGTGATTACTTTTTGCATCCCCATGAGTCTCATACCCAAAGAAAGATAGACAGGAAAAAATATCTTGTCAGTGTTTCTCACTTCATGAACGCAATGTCCCTTTCTACCCACTGCACACCAATGGTATGGTCTGCTGTGAATGAGGTAGATTGGGCTCTGTGCTAAAAGGGTCTAGGTTTCCTCTTTCCAAATGCAAATCAGTGCTTAAATGAGGTTCAATGACTAGGAATTCCATTTCTAAAAAATTAATTAACTTTATATTTTAGAATGGTTTGAGTTTTATGGAGATACCAAGAAATTCATAGGAAGTACATCTGTAAAACCATCCTCCACTTTCCCCCTCTTTAGCCTTGGCCTAACTGTTATATGACTTTTATATACTCCACTTTCCTTATCTGTAAATTAGAGAATGTAATAAAAAAAAGCATCTAAAATATGTGAGTCTGTCTCCTGATATCACTTTAACTACACCCTAAAATTCTGGACTGTTACAGAAGCCTGCCAGGTTTAAACAGAGAGGTGACCTGAAGTCTTGATGTGTCCTTCCTTCCCATAGCCACTTCAACATCACTGACATGGGTTTTATTTTTTTTTCACTTTCAAAAAGTGGAGAAAGATATGGATATCCATAGATAAAGAAAAGACAAACTTGAAAAAGAAAATTTTCTGAAAACTGAGAAAAAGGAATGAACAATGAATTTATAGAAAATGTATATTCAAGAAAGGCATGTGAGAATGTCTTAATCAAAGTAATACAATAGCATGTCAGTTTTAAAGTGCCAAAGTAATACATTAAAAAAATAATAACATGAATGCTGATGAGGCAAGGGTGATATTTATATTGTTAGAGTGTAAACTGTTAAAATCTTAATGGAAAATAACATAGAGATGGATTTATCAGTTTCCCTTTCTAGAATTTAAGAATCAGAAAGCTGAGTGGATATTTCTGATTTCTATAAAATTATGAGATTAATAAGAGTGAATAACTGAAAGTAACATAAATATGTAACAACAGAAGTTTGAAAAATAATAGCATACCAATTAGATATATTACATGACCATATGACATGACATATGAAAGAAGAACTAAGACAAACAAAATGATTCTAGCAAAAGTATACTGTAATTTAGATTATGTAATATACTTTATATACATGTATATGTCTATATATAGTGTGAAGATAATCTGTCAGTGTCAGTCATTGAGATTTTTTTTCCTCTGAGAGAATTTAGAAATTGTTTTTACATCTCCTTCAATTTTATTCTGTTTTTCAATGCTGAAGTGAGAACATATTTCTTCAACAAACATGCTAAAATATACTAAAAGTGATATTTAGCATTCCTAAGTACAATTTAAAATTGGTTAAATTAGAATGTGCTGAAATGTTTCAGCACACATATAATATCAAATTTTTCATATACATAATATCAGGTTTTTTACTAATTTCACACTGCATTAGCACACAGTGCAATTTGTTCTTACCAAGTACAAGGAATTGAGAAAATAAAGAAGGGGAAAGAAGGATATTTAAATAGAAAGAAAAGTTTGATAGTACTACCCAGAAAACAAATGAAAAGATCAGGAACAGATACTTTTGTATCTCTCTCTCTCTCTCTCTCTCTCTCTCTCTCTCTCTCTCTCTCTCTCTCTCCCTCTCCCTTTCTCTCTCTCTCTCTCCCTCTCCCTTTCTCTCTCTCTCTCTCTTTGTCAGTAGCATTGTTCTCCAAGTCAGTCAGGATGCCCTTTCATTGTCCTTTAGTGAGATGACTGGTACAGAGATCTACAAGATAAAGTAGCTTTCAGTGTGCCTGACATACTAACTTAGAAGATTTCATATGCTTTCACGGAGTTTTTCTAAGAGGAGCATGAATATTATTTTGAACCTGTAAAAGTTACCTTATTTTTTAGTGTTAACATAAATGAGGTTTAAATAAATATTTAAAAATGAGTATTTTTTTCAATCAAAGCTTTCCCAGTATTGGAACATTTCCCAAGTAGTCACATTCTTTAAAAGCAAAAGTGTTGCCACTTTGTGTTGATTTCCAATTGAACTTGCTTTTGTGATGTAAATGTTGTTTTTAACAACATGCTCCTATTATAAGTAAATTGGTGTCTTCACCCATACCCGTTTCAGTCTGGTGGAGTTGCCAGTTCTGATTTTACAGTGAATTGTTTTACTCCCAACCAAATAAAACAAAGAACACCATGGGTCTGAACTATAGCAACCCAATCTTGAAATTATTAAAAATACATGAACCAGATGGCAACCCTCCAGGGTACATCATCTGACAGAGATATCGGATTAGAAATTTTCTTTTATAAGCAGACTGTTTAATAGCACACATTATCTAGACCTTCATAAAAAAAAGCACACATTTCATGTGAAATTGTCTAGAGGCCAATTACTTAGGGGCCTGACCCAAGCTACAGGAAATAAAAAATGTATTAGCCAATCTGTAACACACAGAAGTGTTCATTGCATTAACATTAGTACAAAAACAATACACAGTATCATCTATAAAATATGCATTGACTTATAAAGACATCATTTCACCTTATTGGAAGGCTCTTAGTAAAGATGCATTTTGAACAGTTGCTACATTTTGTGTTTGAATGTCCTAGCTTAATAAATTTATTAAAGGAGCTCAGGTATTGAAATAAAAGCACAAGATAGCTAAAGTATATGTCAAGAGATATGGACCCTCTTTAAGTAAGGGAGAGTTTATCTTCCTTTTTTGTCCATGGGGGAATCAAGACTACAAACTGAGTCTTTTGCAAAATCAACACATGTAGCAGTGGCAAGAAGTTTGACTCCTGATTTAATTCTTTTCCTCCCACACCAAATTACCTCAATTCGAACGCAGGTTTCTGTTTGTGAATGGGTAGTTATGCTAGCCAGGGAGTCCTGGGTTCAATCTGAGCACTATATATATTCTACCTCGTGCTTGCTAGTTTGCTTCCTTTGTGGTACTGTTGTCACTCAGGAGGTCTCTTTGGGCTGTGATAAAAAGGACTGTGACTGACATTAATCACTCTTTGTCATCAATGTGACACAATCACAATGAGAATACTCAGTCATTTATTCACCGATTGTCCACACGTTTAAAAATCAGTTTAAACTACATCAGCAATCTCAATCTATATACATTTCCTAGAAACCAAAACTTGCTCAGATTTCTCTAATTTTTTATAGATGCTTATGAAACATATCTTTTCAGTTAGTATAATTGAGAGGATACTTAGTCTATGAAATGAATGTTAAATGTAAAGAAATGTGAAAGAAGAAAAGTCCTTATCACATAATTGCTAATCCTTTGATAAATTTCATCTCCCCTTTTGAATATTGATATGTACTTGTTAGCCTAGTTCAGGCAAGTAATTAAAGAACATGTGTGATCATGGACAGTGCACTACCCACTGTGAGAAGCACTGAATATTACGTATATGTTGAGAGGGGCAATTTTCTTCCATCCCTGTGGTTCTTCTAAGGTTGATCAAGTAACACAATTAACATAAATTAGTAGAAGGAAGAATCCAATATTAATTGCATATATGGAGGGAATCTACACAGAAATGAGAATTCCAAAGTCCCTACCATAAAATGGTGTAAGTATCCTGAGCTAAGCAATGGCATGAGGGGCTTTACGGAAGGAGGAGGGAGACTTGTACAAGCTGAGGAGAAAGTAACTCACATGCTCAGTAATTAGAACTTTGCCTGCCTTAGAGGTAGGTTATTTCTGATAATATCCCTAATTTTGGGTAAGATCACACCGCTATTCTTTTTTAGGTATATAGCAAAGGTTCTCATGAGCCTCTTGACCTCTGCTCAAATAATCCACCAATGGTAAGGCAAAGTCTGTTTTGAGCATTTTTAGAAAGCCTGACTCTGAGCATATTGGGGAAGCCTATCCTTCATATACAACATATATAATGTGTGTATAAAATAAACACAGACAATTGTATCTTGCTTTCTTCACAATATAAAAATTTTTGTGATGGCATCATTTAATAGTTGCATAATATTTCAGTGTGCAAGATCTTTATTTACATATGTCCCTAATAATAAATACATAGTATCTTCATTTTTATTTAGAAATTGCTAATTATTAAGGTCTCAGTAATAGTTCTTTGTTTCACGTTTTTTTTAGGATATATAAAGGGGAAACTTATGACAAAAGGAATTCAAGATTAGTACAACTGACGGATTGCTTTCTTGAGTGGGAACATAGTATAATCACAGAGTTAAGGTGCCAATCATAGCACTCAAACCTATATTTTATGTTGTTTAAGAAGAATGTTTATATGAACCAGATGCTCAAAAAGAATTAACTTTTTGTCAAAAATGATAACTCAGTTTTTAAAAAATTGAGTAAGATTTTATTGATTTACCATTGAGCAATAAAAGCACATGAATTTCGGGAGTTCATCTTCACCTCTGTGTGTGGATAAGCCTCACTTTACCAGCCACGGAACGATGGTTGATACCTCCCTGTCTGGTAGCCACAATATTTCCATGGGTCTAAGAGTTGTTTGTGTTATGAATATGTTAGTTGATTTGCTTTGGTTATACTCTACATATGGAGAAACCATCTCATCGTTATCTTTCAGCTTTAACTTATTTTGCATAGCATAATCACCTCAGGTTCTATTCATTTTGTCACAAAAAGGCCAGATTTCATCTTTTCTAAATAACCAATGATATTCCACTGAGCGTACTGCTACAATTTTATTCAGTCATCTGTCCATGGCATTTAGGTTGGTTCCACGACTTAGCAGTTATGAATGATGCTGCTGTGAACATACAAGTATACATGTCATTTCATATTAGTGTTTTCATGTTATTTGGAAGGAAGGGCTGAATAATGTGGCATTTTCATTTTTAAACTTTAAAAGAAATATCCATATCACTTCCCAGAGGGATAGCACCAATTTACATTCCCACCTGATGTGACCAAGAGTTCCTTTCCTGCCAAACCCCTGCCAACACATACTGTCCCCAGTTTTTTGACATAAGCCATTTATGTGGTATCTCATTGTGGTTTTGATTAACATTTTCCTAATAAGTAAAGTTGAGCAATTTTTCATGTGCTTCGTAGTCATCTATATATCCTATTCGGAGAAGTGTCTATTCAAAATCTTTGTTCATATTTTGTTTGGTATGAGTTTTTGTTGGAGTGTATCTATAACACCCAGTTTTAGTTTACGTTCATTTGCTAGTAAGTACATATTTTTAAACTGTGCATGCATATGTAAATATAACTTTACATTATATGTATACATGATATGTCAAACTTTGACTTTAATTTTACTAAAAGATTAAAATACCCCTTGTTTATTTTTTTAATACAAAATTTTTATTTGTAAGAGTTTAAAATATATTCCATGGTTACTCTTGTGAGATTTTTCCATTTGATTTATTCTGTAATATTTTTATATTTGCTCTGTACAAATTGTAATAAATTTTATAATTTTCATTTGTTGAATGATTCTGAAAGTTCTGTGCTATCCAGGTATCACTTTTTTATAGTTTTAATATTTATAGCTGTTGCTTTAATAAGTATGAAATTCTTTTGTGTTCTATGATGTGGGTAGACAATAGACTTTTGTTCTCAGTATTAAAATTTTCTAATTTTATCATCTTAAAATGCAGTATTTCCAAATAAGTTTTGAGAAATTTTAGTAGCTTCAGCTGTATGCTAAGCTGTGCTTTTCAGGATATCTATTAACTGATGTCATACAGAAACGGAAATTTGGTCCTCCAGACCTGCTGGTTCTTTGAGCCTGGGAACGCGGTGGGCCTGGCTCCTGCCTCCAGGTGCTAAACAGTCTCAACCAAGGCAACAGGACAAGCAAAGACAAATATCCCATATAATGCACAAATTTGATAATAAGACCTTGCATAATCAAGAGCAGTCTTCTAAAGTTGACGATTTTCAACAACTGTTTTGCTACTCTTGCCAGACATGATTAAGACTCCTGCCATAACTCCTGTCATTCCACCTGAGGAGGATGAACCTGCTATGGTTCCCTTCTTCATGAATGACTTCGTGCAGCTGCTAAAGTGCGACGAAAACAGTGATTTGACATTACACATGCTGTTTCCATCGCACATGTTGGCCCAGTTCAAAACACGTTTGAAGAAACTTACTGATTTCAGGAGCATGATAAGATCTACTGACAAGATAGGGTGTTATGTCATTATCTGCAACATGTGAAGCTGACTCAAAATTGCAGAGCTTTAGAATAGTTTTTGATTCATTAACCTGGAAAACTTTTTACCATGGGCGTTTCATTTCATGTCAAGAACAATTGAGATAAATAAAAACTGACTCTGAGAAGTTAAAAAAAAAAGAAACAGAAATTTGAAGAAGCTACTCAAATGCATCCTACATAGCTAGATTTTTGAATTTTCCTATGGCTATTCTTTGCTACTTATTATATATTTATATACATATATTTTTGGAGGGATAATTTTTAACAATGAATCTCAAGTATATTTACTTTTATGAAAGGCACACAAAATATGCCTTATATAAATTGTTTTTAGTATGTTTCTCTTTCAGACATTCAGACACTAAAGAAAGTAACTTCACCCTTTTTTGTCTTAATGGTCTATTTTGTTGATGTCATTTGTACAGCCTTTGACTGGGGGTATATCCTGTTCTCCCAATCATTCATTTAAGGAATTGCCCAAATGATGATATTATGTTTGAAGAGAATCCTTTTATAATAAAGTTTCTTCTGTTATTAGACAGAGATCATAAAGGGTGATGCTTGCAAAATATCATTGTAACAAAAGACCTGTAGAAATCATCTTAAATATCACAACATATAATATGTGCAGATTTACTAGTTCTGGCTACCAGTAGTGATTTTGGACCATTTATGTGTAACTTCTCTGTCTTCTTACTATTTATAATTTAATGGGGGAGGGGAGCAATCATCTATCAAGTCATAACTTTCCCTGAAAAAGTCAAACTAAATTATTAACTTCAAATAACTTGGAGGAAAAAGTGTAGATGTTTCAGAATCCAAGTTAAGTTAAAAGATCAAAAAAACCCCAGAGGGGAAGAAAGCATCAAGTAGTGAGGGCAGAATCCTTCTTGAGGAACACATTTTCCTTCAATAAGCTTAATAAAGTATAATTTAGTTACCAAAATGAGACAAAAATATCACTATTCAAATTTCTCTTTTCTCCCAGATTTTGAGTTATAAGGCCTAAAAGGGGTGCTTTGTGGGTTGCTAGGTAGAGATCCTCCCTCCATCCCCAAGTAATGCTGTAAATGGAGATATGTACTATCTAGCAATAAATACTTGAGGAAAGCAATCCCATCCATCTGACATTTTAGGATATAGTCTTGATTTTTTTCTAGGATGAGATGAGATTTCTTTCCAATCCAGTGGTTTCTACTAGGCAGAGTAGCAAGTTGAGAGGAAATTTATGAGCAGAGATATTTGATCCTGAGCTCCTTATTTTAGTAAAAGCAACAGCAGCAACCACAATGAGAACATTTATTGCATGCTCATTATGTAGCAGATATCACTCTAAACTCTTTAGATATATGGCACATTTAATCCTTTTCACTACCTTATGGAGTAATCACAATTATTATTTCCATTTAACATGAGAAATTGAGACCAAATTTATGTAATGTATAATGTAATGTAACTAATAAGTAGTATATACTTTAATTAACCAAAACCCAGAAATCTTTTATTAAAATGCATGAATACCAACAAGAGAAATAATGTTGAGAAAATAGGTTTGAATCCCATGGTTTTAAAGAACCCCTGTTGGCTAGCTTTAAGTCTCTTGATTATAGTTTTTAACCACTGAATAGTGATGTGGGGTATGGAGGGTGAAGGAAGTAGGATGTTGATGATGATGATGATGGTGATGATGATACTGTTTTGATGATGATGGTGATGATAATGCTTATTGAAAGACCTCAGTGTTATCATATGTTTAGCTTATTATTCTCTAATCCTCTATGAGCAGTAGGAAGTCATCCTCACAACTGGAAAAGTAAATTTTAATGCATTAAATAAAATAAATTGATAATCAGTATTTTCTTTTCATATCTAACTTTTATGTGTTTGGGCTGAGAAAATATCTCATGTTGACA
Source organism: Uropsilus gracilis (assembly GCA_004024945.1). Lineage (NCBI taxonomy): Eukaryota > Metazoa > Chordata > Mammalia > Eulipotyphla > Talpidae > Uropsilus > Uropsilus gracilis. Next base: position 3,896 of record PVHY01002653.1, on the reverse strand, counting down.
TTAGTGTCTTATGACTGAGCAAATAAATGAATTTTCTTTGATAAAGATGCTCACTTGAATAGGTAATACACTTTTATTGTTGCTGACATCTAGTTATTGCCACCACACACTTACTGTGTTTTAGGAACCATATTTTCTATTTTTGATACTTAAAAGAAATTGCATTTGCCCATGTTCCAACATTGTGACAAAGAAGAAACAAATATAAAATGTTTCTCTGAGCTCAAGTTTAGAAAAAAGTAATTTAATTTTTTAGAGGCAAACAGAAAAGATTTTCTTTACTAGGTAATATTACAGAGGATGATATAATTCTATAAAAGGCTTGGCAATATATTAATAATGTGACTTTTACTTACTTTCTAGTACAAAAAAGTTGAAACTCAATTTTCTTTTTTTAAAAAATCTGAATTTAGAAATTCAGTAGGAAAGGTAGGTTTGGGTGATAAGAAGTGAATTCTACACTGCCAAGCACAGCAATAGTGGAACCTTGATATTCTGAACAATTGGACCATTTCCTTATATGTTAGTTCCACAAAACAATGATTGCTATTGTATCATTCTTGAATTTTCTTCCAAGTTAGGGCATGATAGGTGTCAGGAGCTATGTGTACTCTCATTATTGGCCTGCCTTGATAAAGCTGCTGAATGTTTGCTTAATTGGAATACCACCTTCAGATGGACTAGGTTTGGCCATGACCTGAAAAGTTTCAGGTGAAACCCCTTTGTTTGTTGGAGACTGTAAAAGTTTGGTGCAAAATAAACTGGGGGCCACAGTCCAGAAAGAGAGGCTGTGAGCCACTTCTGTCAGGGTCTTTTTGACTCAACTATAATCTTTACCATCCCCCTAAGGTTCAATTTATCTATATAGTTCTAGGACTTTAAATGAATATGAACTCATACTATATCTATTTTTCTTTGAATTATTTTTGTTGCTTAAAGTATGTATTGATGATGCTTGACGATATATATGTTAAGTGTTAATTCATTTTTAAGGGTTATCATTGTTATTTAAATTGTATCTGGTTGCAGTGGCCCTTAGTATACATATAGTTTGTGTGAGGAATTGGGATGTGGAGCAACAAGTTCAGGTGGAAACACCAGCTATATCAGTCCTATGTAACTAGAGTTGGAGGCCTCATCTCTCTTGAGATGTATTCTTATTATTATTCCTTTCTCTTCACATCCTTTGAATTCAACTTATCTTCAGTCCTTCAGCCAAGATATGTCCCCCAGGCCATATGGTCAGTTGTCCCTAGTTACCGTGACTTTTATGTTCATGCTCATTCTTTCAGAGACTCTGCAAGTCCCAAACCATCAATAAGTCTTTATCATCTGAAGAATTATTGTAGAAGGCACCTCAACTCATGATAAATCTTCCACTTTCACATCCAATCTGATGTATCTCTCTATTTTTTTGAGGAAGATCCAGCATTACCACTTGCATACTTTTGATAAGCTATAGTGTCTGTTTGCCAGAGCACAAAGTAAATGATGGAAAAAGAGACCACAGCTGAGTAAACACCATTTGTTGCAGAATATACTCGACACTGGATAAAGTGGTAGAGAAGCCTTGGCGGAGAGATACTTCATTTTGACTGGAGTTTTCGGTAGAATCTGCTTAGCTCTGTTCTCATTGGCTCAGAACACAGGCATAGCATTATACAAATACACATCCATTGATATTATTAGTGTACTGCTTAAAGTAAAGATTACTGATGCACACATATGTGCATATATTTATATATATATTATGTATCAACAAGGTACTTCAAAGATAAAATTACAACAAAAATTACAACAAAATAGCATGTTGTGAACAGAGTCAGTATGCATGTGTATCTTCATATGCACAATCAATAGCTGTGTTGGTAATATAGATTTTTAAAAATAGAAATGATGAGTAAGTGAGGATGAGAGGTTTAACAGATTGGTACTATAAATAGGAATGGCTGAGGAAGAGGGAATATTTCCTCCTCCCCCTCCAGGTTTTTTTTTGGATGTTTTTTTAATCAAATTAACATCAGATAGTCAAATTTAATTACATGTATATTGGGAATAATGAGGATGCCATTATACTACATAATAACGAGCATTCCAAAGACAGTAGTTCAAAATGATAGTATGTTTAGTTAAGGAAAGGATAGAGGACTGAAGCTTCCAGGAGGGATTCATATTAAGAGTAGAGGGTAACTCATATTATGAAGGTCAGACGTTTTGTAATTAGATGTTTGTCTTGCTATGAAGATAGATTTCTCTGAAATAAAGGTTATTTCTGATCTAAGCCCTAATTTGGGTAATACCCCCACTTTTCATTCTCCTTGGTAATCAAGGGGCTAGTGAAAGTTTCTTATGCATTTGAAGAACTGTTAACTTCAGCTTAATATAATCTACATGCAGAGACAAAGCTTGGGAAACATGTTGTGAATATCTTGGATATGCCTGTCCTACAAAAATTAAACTTTTCAACATGCAATTGACTACTTTCCCTGCATATCATGACAATAAATCATTCCTGTCAAATCACTCAACACTTCAAGGGGCATGTAAATAGAGTACAGTCTGACTCTTACTTTCAATGGAATTATCTTCAAGGTGAAGATAAGAATTTTTGGTTTAGGAAATGTGATTTAAAAAGTATCTTCCAACAATGTATTGAATAATATTGGTGTGAGCAGATGTCTTTTGTCTTGTTTCCGATTATACAGGAAAACTTTTAGTCTTCACCATTGTGTATGATACTGACTGTGGTGTTTGTTTATGTGGTTTTTCATTATATTGGGGTACATTCCTCCTCTATCTACTTTGTTGATTTTTATTAAATAATGTTGAATCTTGTCAAATGTTTTTTTCTTTATCTGTTGAGATGATCATATTACTTTTATATGCTTTTTGGGTAATTTATTGTGTTTGACTAGCTTCTCACATGATGGTATATATTGGTAGTCAGAAGGAGAAGGGGGTTCCTGTGCAAGAATAGTTTTCTTTGTTAGTGTGCTATATTAGATTTATTGATTTGAATTTATTGAATTGCCCTTTCATGGAATAAATCCCTCTTGACCATGGCAGATGTATCTTTTAGTGTGTTATTTTAGGTGTACTGTGTATGAAATTATAATAGAATTTAAGGGTGTGAATAATCAAAATGACTTAGATCAAAGAAGCTTCTGTTCAGGAATAGTGGAACTATGGAATTGGATGAGCGTGTTATAGAGCAACGCTGTCAGCTGAGACTACATGAAAAATCTAAAAAAGATAAAGAAAATGTCTATTAAAAAGCTTTGTAGATGGCAAGTTAATAAAGACTTCAGAGAGCAAAATCCCAAAATAATTGAAGGATAGAGAAACCATTTGATAACATGTTCCCAATTAAGCATTTGCCCATGCTACAGTGGATTGGTGAGATGCTTAGAAGGTATGAAAATGCTTTTGTTGGTGTTAGGAGCTTTGGAATCAGAAATTGAAGTCAAGGATTACAAAAGAAGGTGGGCTGAGTATACATTCAGGGTTTCATTTTGTATGATGCCATGCATTTGCTAAGAGTAGATTCTAAAAATAAATTTTTATTAAATGATCCATATATTTTTAATTAAATAACTGTTTACTTCTTTTGACTCTAAAGTAGAGTGTGTCTGGCATTATGAGAACTTTTTATATTTCTGAATGGAAGGTAGAGCAAATTTTGTGAATTTCTAAACTGAAAAAATGTTGACATGCTCACTGACATTCATTTTAAAATAGATATTCATCTTAAGAATTGTAAACTTAGAGCACGGCAGCTGGAAGGTGGTGAGGAAGAGCTGCAATGTTCCCAATTGGGAGTCTTATGCCAAAGCTGAACCCTGAGGAGATTGAACAGAAGATATGTGAGGATGTGATCTTCTCCATAAGGAGCTTCC
>PVHY01002652.1:0-122085 GCA_004024945.1 Uropsilus gracilis | reverse complement strand
GTCACCTTCAGGTAGCAGAAACTCCATGGTGCCGAACCAGCAAAGTTCACTTTCGTCTCAGGCCTAACTTTTGCACGGCCTCTTTCAGACACAAGTCAAACTCAGCAAAACAAACTCCAACATGGAGTTCAAATCTACAAACTTTTAACTGCATCTCGCACACATGCTGCCAGCCTGGGTCAGCGAAGGCTTGCAGGTCCCTGGTGGCCACGTGGCCAAGCTCACATGGCTCACATCTTGAATCTCTCTCTCTATCTGATCTCCATATTGCCTCTGAAAAATTCGAATTCTCTTTGTTTGCACACCCTTTATATACCCTGATTTCCCACCTTCCAGGAAACCTGTTACACCTTGACCATTTCACTTCTTTCTCCCCCTGCATCTCTCTGAAGGGAAATTCCAACTAAGGTCATTCACACTTTTTAGCATCTGTCCTTGAAATCTGCAATCTTAAACAGGAGACAATGGGCAGGGGTAGCATACCCTATCAGATAGTCAGTGTTTGGCAGGAGGTAAAAAATATTAGCACAAAAGGTTCACAGAAATTCTTAATAAGGAATCTGTTAAACTTGGCTTAGCTCAGGCTTTCGATTGTCCCTGCATCTTTTTGATGAAGCTAGCCTATAAATGTTTATCAATGAATTCTCAAGAATACACTTTGAGAAACATTGTGTTAGGGAATCATGGTTAAGGGTCAAATTAATATGGTAAACATCCTAAAGAGAAAAGGGAATTGGATAAACTTCTGTCTGACTGGAAGCCTGCTGCATTCTCTAAAAACAGAATGGAGGTAGTGAGATATCTAGAAGGAATATCTCATTGCAAAGGCAGAACCACAAAGAGGGCTGAATGGCTGACCTTTCCCCTTCACCTCGATCACAGGTTTTAAAAGGCTCACATTAATTTTAAAATGTGTCTTTAAAGCTGTAACTATGGCCCTAGGACCTTACTCTTTAGTTGAAAGTTCAAGGTGATGGTCAGGAGCATATCCCAGAGGCAATTTTGAGCACCTTTAGAGCTTCATTTACTTTTCAAATGGTTATCGGTTCTCCCAGGATCCTGAAATGCCTGGGGAGATATTCGGAATTCAGGAAAAACATGAGAAGAGAATGGGGCCCTGGATTTAAATATGACTTCCTTTATCTATGACACTGGCTCTGTTATAGGGGGAAAATTGCAGAATATGCTCACCATGAAATTTATGCTTTGTTGTTTAGAAACTTTGTGGGATGGGTAGTAACCAAAGAATGTCAATGAAACAAATATCAGTGATGCTTAGTATTTTGTAGGGAGGTTTTATAAGAAGGAAAGGAATATATAAGTAATTGATTGATTTATAGCAGCATAACCTTTTGAAAAATAGACCCCATGAAAAGTCAGAACATTTTAGTAATCTCTGCTTCATATGTCAGTCAATACTATAATAATTGTCATCCATAGGCAGTGTGTTATAATTATCAAGGATGGGGTCGAGCCTGGCATGTCTCCTACTCATACTAAAGCACATGTCCCTGTACTGCATATTTAATAGCAAGTGGGCATGCTTGCCTCTCATCAAAAAGACTATTATTTCATGAATGATTAAAGTGCTAGAAGCCTAAGATTTATGGTTCTCTTGCTCAAAATGTTCATGTGGCTCTTGTCTGATTAAAGGTACCTATCATTGAACATATTTCATTTACAGTGTAATTCTGGGGTTACCAAGGTAACATTCAGGTTAATCAGCTGCACCACACTTTGCCTAATTGCGGGAGAGCACTTCAGCTTCCACTTCAGTCCCTGAAAGATAACAATCTTTTTCTTTCATTTATTTTTTTCAGTCTGACATTTGGAGGCTATTTCAGATGCTCTTGACTTCAAAACTGTTTCCCTTTGGCTCTGACACATGGTACTGTGCCCTCATATCTGCTGGGTTTGAGTAAATGGGTTTTACAAAGGCCATTTCATTATTGTTATAGGTAAATAGAATCACACTATTATGTGCTGTTCTCTAGAATTATAATAAGATGGTTGATGTTTAATTTTGTATATTCATTTCATCACTGATCTATGTTTCATATTTATTTGTCTCAGTTTTCTGAGTGGTTGGCTACTTGGATGGATATAAATTAGAAGTTTTATTTGAAGAGATTGAGGAGGCTTGGCTGAATTTCCTAAAACTTTATGGGTAAAAACTGCTAGGTGGAATTTTCCAATGCCATTTTAACTCTTTTTTCTTCATCTCCCACTCAAATAGTACAAAAATTTATCCAACTAGTCACTGCTGACTGTTTTACTAAGGAGTCAGACACTACCTAGCATTAACCAAAGTGAAAATAGTTAAATGAAAATGGTTAAATTGAAGAACAGATGTACTATTTAGCCCCACCTTTGGAAGCCATAGTTTGAGAAAGCCAGTCTGAGATGATGCAAAATCCAGGCTTCTAAAAATTGCTCTGTCTCTGGCACCGTGCTGACAGTCACAGTTTTGACCTTAAGTAGAGAGATTTCTTTTCTTTTTTTTTTTTTCAGACTAGGTCTTGCTATTTTTGCCTGTGGAACCGCAGACTCACGTTGCCCAGGATACCACAGACTCAAGCAATCCCCAACCTCATCTTCCCAGGTGGCTGGGATTACAGGCGTGTGCCATCACACCCAGCTATATTTTTTGGAACTAGGTCTCGCTACGTGCCCCTGGCAGCACTGGAACCATGATCCCTGGCCCCAGGTGTGGCTTCCTAAGCTGCTGCTTACAGGCATGTGCCACCATTCCTGGCAGTAGAGAGATTTCTAAGTAAAATTGCTATGATTTGAGACTTAACAAGTGGTTTCACTGTTTTGTGTTCTATGGGAAGGTTATAGTTCTTTCATGCCAATGAATGAAATATTAGGTATTTTTATATAATATTTATTGTAAATAATTCTCTGTTCTGTTGCTTACTTTACAGTTTCAATTCTTTTGAATGATTACAATTTTATATGTAGGTAAATCAGATGGTTTTTAAAATTTCACTATTTTTTGCTAAAATTGTTCTCCAAAGTCTAAATTTTCATGCTATTTCTTCTTGATATTGGTAAATTTTTTACAAAACAACAGAGCTTTTTTTTATTCACTTGGAATTTATATGGGTATGGGACACAAGATAAGGGTTATACTGGCTTCTTTTCCTAATGGATATAACACTATTAAGTCAGTTTTCCTCTCTTCTACTAACTTAGGATTTCTCCTCCTTTATATGCCATATACTCCTATGATTTATTTCTGAGTCATCTTTTCTGTTCCATTGACAGCCCATGTTATGTTATAATTATGCCCGTTTTAATTGATAGTAGTGATTAGTATTGATTGGTATTCAGTAGGGAATAATTCTTTGGCACCAGTACTTAGTGGATAAGCTTCTTAATTACAACTTTATTATTAACTTATGAAATGACATAAAGTCTCTTTGCATTTAAACATATATGTAGGCTTAAGAAGTATGACAAAAGCATATTCACTTAGCTTTAGAGTAATTTTCACCTGTTTGAAGGGCTATTTTTCTCTTTATTTCTCTAAGGAATATTTAATATGTATACATGCCATAAAATCTGATTTTAGAGAATTTTCTCTCTTCTAAAAGCAATATATATTAAACATAGGTGTTAAGCAAAGCAGAGAAGAATAAAAATGGGAAAGCTGTCATTTTGTACTCAAGTATTAAGAAGGTAATTACAGGCCTCAACAGAAAGATCGTGCCTCCATCCTTCCTTCTCCTCCTTACCCCACTCTCCTTTAAAAAAATGACTTTTAATTTAATTGTGAATAAGGAAGTTTTAGATACCTTCAAGGGATAAATTATTTATCCTTTCTCTATTCTTCATGGTTCTAGCAATTATTAAGAATTTGAAAATGTTGATCTCTTATTCTCCTCTGACCTAAGATTTGAATCTTTGTTCATACTTAATATCACCCTTGTATATTTATTGTGTTAATTAGATTCTGGGAGACATAGGCAATCTATTTTATTCTAAGAAAGCCAGTCTGTTCTGGATTGATTACTCTATTTACCAAACGTTAGCTGTTTTCAAATAGGGATTCTTAGCTTGATTTAATCTATACATATTTTTTCATGTTCCAAGAATTAACATTTAATCTCTGTTTAGCTGAAAATTAGTTAGCGATGTTGACACCTCTGCATTTTAACATTGGGATTTCTTTGTGGTACACAATTCCTTTCAATCAACTTAACATCCCATCTTGGTCTCTAAGGGACAATAATTGAGTTTAGGCTAGTTTTAAATAGCGATAAGGACAGGGAACACAGATGGGTATTTCATTGATTAACACTAACCCTGGCCTAAGGCCCCAGTGTCAGGCATTAGATTAGGACATTAAGAAGAGAATGACAGAGTTTTGGTACTTTATTCCTCTCAATAACATTCTTTCACATATTAAGTTTATCCCCCCCCCTAGGTAGCTACTTTATCATGCAGAAGGCCTTAATCCACTGATGGGACTCTCCCTGCTCTCACTTTGATGCTGCCTCTGTTTACAAGAGTAATGCAGCCTGTGTAAGACAAAGTACTCAGGACAAGGACAACTGAATAAGGCTCTTAGATGCACAGTGATCTGACCTAAAAACAAAACCAAACCAACCCCACACTGCACGCACACACACACACAAACACAGACATAAAACCCACAAACACAGGCACACATGCACACAAATGCCCGTGGAACCGAGGCTTCTTTGGAAATGCAATTATGGTGCTTGCATCCTGAAGAATCAGGCATTAGGATTTCATCAAGAAGACCCTACGTTACTGATCTCCTTGTTTGGCACTTTATCTTTTCTTCACCTTTGACCTTTCTTTCAGGCTCTCTTCAAGGCATCGTGAACGTAAGCCCTTGTGGTGTTCTTTTAGAAGTAGGATTGCTGTCATCCCCTCTGGTGAATTGAAGCAGCTGCCGGAATCAGTGACAAGGTTGGGTCCAGACTTGGTATCCTGGCTGGGAAAGAGATTATGGGTCAGTCCCCAGTGCTAGGATACAAAAGATTCAAGCAGTTCAGGATTTTTTGGATATCCGAAAAAGATTTCATGAAATTTGTAAAGATCTAACAGTGCATTGCAGGTTTCATGTGGTCTAAACTGCTTATACTAAGTCAAACTCTCCACAGTCAGTAAAAGGTATTTTCACAGTTCTGCAATTTTTCCAAGATTGAAGTGTATTGGAATAATTTAAATCCACAAAATTGTGAGGTTGCTGGATGAAACAGGCAACCTTTAACATTTAACTGCCATAGCTGTTAAGAATATCCTGTCTTTTGAGGATCCCTATCTTATACAGGAAGATTTGCATGTTCATCCTTGTAATTTAGGTAAGTCGATGCTTTTCTTCTTTAGTGTGCTGGCAAGTTGTAAAATTAGATACTGTAGAAAGTCTAATAAGATATTCATTTAGTTGTGTTTATACAGAAAAATATTTTTTCCTCACACATGAACAAATATGATTAAATTTTTTTTTTTTGTCCTTCGTCATCTCAAGAGAAAGAAAGTCTTTGATATTTACCTGGAGTTGAAAGTTCTAGAAAGAAATTGAAATATTCTTGTCTAATTGTAATTCTGAAGAAACACATTGAATCTAAGTTTATGATTATCCAAAATACCATCCACCAAAAATTTCAATATTGTAAAGGGGTAGAATTCAGTGTGTATATTTCTTACAGTCTTTCTTTTTGATCTGCTTTCACATTTCCTCCAAAACCTTTTCATAGGAATTCCAAGATGAAAGTTTGGTTGTATAGTGATTGCTCCTTGCTATAGGTAGTAATAAGAAACAAAATGCAGAAAAGGTCTCTTTGTAAAAGATGGAAGGTTTCGTGTAACCTATGCAGTCATATCAGAAACTGTTGGAATAGTCAAGAAGAGAGTCCTCACATAACCCAACACTATCACCGCACAGGTGCTTACCCACGGGCCCAGAGCTGAGGACTTGTTTAGGAGCAGCTTTTTGCATTGAACAAAGATGAGTTTAGGGAGAGGGGCATTTTTCTGAGCACTTCAAAGAGGATAAAAGTTTTGGGATAACTAGTGCTTGTTCATATTACTCCTTTCCCAGCTAATTGAAATGCTGTTAACTCATTTGTTTGGATTAACTTCACAAAAATCCACCGAAAGCAGAATTACCAGAAAACATACCACACATGTAGAGCTTCAACTCTGGAGTCCCTCCCTGGGACATTAACCCCACTGGAGAATACTAATCTGTCAAAGCGCTAGAATGTCCTCTAGTTTTATGATTCCTAATCTTCAGCAGCCAAGATGTCCTTTATCACTTTATGGTACCTACATTTGGAAAGATTTTAATACTTCTTCTCTGAGTTTGGTCTTCACTAGGCTAAAAAATAACTGCAAGTAATTCAGGAATCATAATCTATTCGGGATTTTTAAAGATGTTTTGCTGCTTTACTTTGGAAATCTATGGTATGATGTGAACTTAGAGCTTGACTGATTATCCACCCATCCACCCACCTCCCATTCTCCCATAGTAGGGTTAGTTGGAAGCAGAATAGAAACCAGGTTCTGGGAGAGTTGGGTTTATTGGGTAGAGCGGAATTATAAGTCTCATTCAAGTTTTTTAAGAATGGGTGAAAATTGTGGTGATGGTCTTCCCCTCTAGACCACTGGGATCCATTTGAAAGGAAACTATATTTCTAGAGACAGCTAATCTTTTCTTGTACAGGGTGGTTGGGAAACTCCTAGACCCTACCTTCCCACAGCAACCACCACAACAAATAAAAGCACTTGTATGCCCGTACCTCTGACATGGTCATGTGACTCATCTTTATGAAAATTGGCCTTTATGATATTCATACAAGTTTGACCTGAACCAGGAAAATCGATTAGAGAGGAAAACTCAACCTTAAAACTTGTGTTCCCATGGTGGCTGCCTTTAGCCTCTGGGCAGCCAGGAATAGGCATGTGTCTCATCACTGATACAATTCTGGAAAAAAAAAAAAAAAAAGAGGTGCATGCTGAATCTCAATCCTTTGGGAAAAAAATGGGCCTTTTTGGTCCATTCAAGTTACCACCTAAGCTAACGCTTTCATGCCATTTAAGTCCTGAATGAAAGCCACTTATAATGAGGCAGAAATCTGATATGGAAAATGAGGCAGTTGGTCTGAATTCCTGGGTTAGGTTTTTTTTTTTTTTTTTTGTAATAATTTGCTCATCTCGTGCTGATGGATTTGGTCTCTTGCATTCTCTGGCAGTCAAGGAAAAGTTAGCTCAAGTTTTGCTCCCTCTGCCATTAACAGATGGCACGCAGATCTAAGCATAAGCTGTGGCTCCCGGGCCACAGGCAAAGGGCGAGGGCCGCTCCCCCGTGGACACCCTCAAAAGGCCGTAAGCTTGAGTAGCACAAATGAAAAGGTCTGGTGCTGGTGTTAATTACGCAGAAACCACACAGAAAGTGCTGGCTGTTACTGAGTTGAGAGGTTGGGCATCTCTTCTTCCCCAGATAAAAGGCTTGATATGAAAACATTTTGCAGAGGACAATGAAGTGAAGATTAGCATAATCTTCTGCAGTATCCTCAGAAAGCTATCCATGAGTGAGTTGCTTTTTTCTCATTCCTTCGGCTCTAATGTCTGGATTTAAGGAATGGTATTGTTAAAAGTAGGCTTTGTCCTTGGAGCCTGACAGTTGTGTTTTTCCCGCCTTCATGTGATCATCCCAGTTGCTAGTCTCCTGCTCTTTGCGTAGGCAGACAATGGCAGGAGAAATGAAGTGTCAGTTCATTGACAGAACCTCTCTGTGTTACGTTAGTCTTAATCCAGACTTCAGGGTTTTTTCTTTTCTTTCTTTCTTTTTCTCTTTCTTAAAAAAAAAAAATCTCTCATCTATGCTCCCTGTTTTAACAGGGGAAAGTCCATTTAATATCATTCTGAGAGTAACATAGAGCCAGGAACACTGCATTTTGGAACTTTAGGCAATTTTAAATAAAAAAAATCAAATTGTGTCATTTTCTCTGTACTTCAATCAGAACACTAAACTGCCATTCTTACATTTTATATCCACATGTTAGGTGATAGTTGAAAAGGTAGTCAGATGTATGCAATAAAAAGCCTTGAGTGTTGAGGTTTTTCATGAGAAGCCTTGAACCACTTAGGTCCAGTGGCTAATGCACTAGTTTGCTGGCCACTTTGATCCTGGCTGCCCTGTTTTAAGTCTTGCTAGGACTGGTTAAGCTAGTGCTCCGTAACCCCAGGGATAACTTGAGGGTTCTGAAAGTCACGAGACACGGTCCCCAAGATCAAAATATAAAAATAGGTCTGGGGTCAGGGAACTCGACAGGCCCCTGGAAGCTCTTCACTCTTACAGCTGGAGACTGTCTCTTATGTATTTAGAATTCGTCATTAGGATTCTGACAAAGAAGTGCAGTATGGGATTGCTGCAGGGCAGCCTCTTTGAATCTTATTCCTGATAAAAAAAATCCAACTTCTGGCTGCTGACAGGAGACAAGGCGAGTACAAGGAACGCATTAAAAAGCAGCTTATATCTATTGATGGCTGAAGAAGGGTTAGAATGACTGAGTTTTGGGTTTGGGAGCAAACACCCAAGTTATTTGCTATACCAGACACACTTGGGGAGTCGCTGGTGGTTTTTAAAGACCTGTGGAGACCATTGGTGTGGGTATCTTAAGAACTGAGTTCAGACAATTTATTGACCATTCTAAAAATTCACTGAGACCAATTTTGACAGGCATCCCATCTAGCCTACTTGTTCTACTGCCCAGGTCACACAAAAACTTGATATCTGGTCCATCAGACTTAGTAAGATTGTCTTTCCTCTCAAGAATCACTTCAATAGATCTGAGTTTCTTCCTTGGAGCGTGCTCATTCTGCTTCAGACTATAACCCAAACCAAGAAAGTTCAGCCCCATGATGCGGCAGCTGAAATTAGCTGGACTTGGACTGGTGGTCTGAGGGTACCATGTTGCTGTAGAATGACACTGAAGAAGAAAGTGTCACCCACTAGTCACTTGCTAGTTATTGCATCTTCATACCCACCATAACTTGGAACCAAATGTCAAACCAAGTCTTTCCACCATGAAATTTAATGACTTCCAACATAGAGAGAAAGGAACACTCGCATGAAACCTAACTTACCTGTAAGTGTGCATTGGTGGTATAGTGGTGAGCATAGCTGCCTTCCTAGCTTACCCGTGAGTCCTAGCTTTGCTTCTCAGCTGCTTGGCAATTCAAGTTCTGTGAGCTTTGTTCCATTATCAGTGCACTGGTCATCCCAGTGACAAACCCACAGTTCTTTTGAGAAGATTAAAAGTGATCTTGTTTTTAAAGCAATTTATCAGCACTATGATTCTTGAAGAAAGTTTCCTATTAAACACTGATTTGCTCTTGAACACTGACTATGTGCCAGACTGTTTGGACCTTGAGAGGATTCCAAAGTCAATGAGGCATAGGCCTTGTCCTCTGGGAAGTCATGATATTATACAATGAAGGAGGGAAAAAAAATGACTTGCACAGAGACTGGTAAAAACCTAAGAAACAAACAAAAAAAAAATTCAAGGAATTCTATCCTTCCTTAATGCACTTAGTTCTGTGTACTGAATTTTCTTGTCTTTTTCCTTTTTTTTTTTTAATTTAAGCAACACATTTTTCCTCACATATCTGGAAGCCAGAGAAGCCTGGCACTAGGTGCCAGCACAGTTGAGTTCTAGTGTGATCTCTCTTTCCTGGCTTGCAGTGATTAATATTAGCTAATGTTAATTAATATTATCATTACTGCTCCTGGTAAGCTTCCTAAGAGAAGGTTCTTACTTCTTATTTTCCATGATACTTAGCACATGCCTTGCACAGAGTAGGAATTCAAATGATTCAGTAAATGAATATGCATTAGAGTGGTGATTGACTAACATGTGGGTAGGAATACTGGAAACTGCCTGCTTGTGTACCTGCAAATCATTATTCTGGCTCACCTCTGGATCTCTCAATGTATTCAGAAGCCTTGAGTAAGATATGAATTTTGAATGCACACACCTGGAGCATATTTCTCTGCACAGGCTAAACAAATGCCTTGCCCACACCAATTTTAAATTTTTTTTGAAAGTCTACTTCCTCAGTGAAACTTTTGTCCCTGGATCAGGAAAGTGTTTGCATCCCTCTTATTCCCTCCCCTATTTGCCACTGAAAGCATCTAAGAGTTCAATTTCTGTCGCCTTTTTTCTGATTTCCATTTTGCAATGAAAAAATTTGATAAGATTTTATGTCTGATCTCAACTCCAATAATCTAATTTTCTCATTCCACCTTGGAAATATTTTCAGCATCAATTTCCTTTGGATAAATGTTGTATAGTGGACCCTTTCTCTGTCTTGGAACTCTGTACAAGAAGTCAACTGATGATTCTCATTTCCAAGATGTCATTGGACCCATGCAACTTTTAACATGGGATAACATAACTCAATGCTTGATGCAGCTAGAAGGTTAGTAAATGCTTTTTGGTATTTCAATCAACCACTGAAATTTTGACTCATTTCTTCCTGAGAATTTAATTGCTTGAAAAGTTTGGTATTTTGTCTGGTTTCTTTTTGATGGAAACCTGCTATGGTATTAGCAGTATGATTGACCACAAATATTATTCTTTCAAAATAGCTCTTTTATGAGTAAAAGTGAGTAATTGACATAAAGTATGGGTGGTATGCTGATGGCACAGTACTTTCTAGAATTATTTTGTATTGGTTTCTGAAGATGACTACTATTCCCCTTATTTATTTTCTTCTTCAGGTTGTTCTATGTGACCAACCCAAAGCAGCCAACAGGCTGGGAATGGCTAAGTAAAGAACTCCTGCAGTCAGTGACCTGTGGTGCCTGTTCACTTAGAACTCAGCAAACAGTGTTTTTTGTTTGTTTGTTTGTTTGTTTGAGTGCCTATGCTCTGCTGTAGAAAAGCCAGCTCTGTCCAGCCTTTTTCCCCTCTGTAATATAAAAGTGTTTCTCTGTGTATGCATTTCTGCTACCTGCATCTAGGACATTGCTTTCCATTAGATTTTATTTTCTGAAAAAGTTCCAAGTTGCTACTTATGTATGTTAATACCAGTGCTAAAGAGTGATTGCTGAGGTCTGAATCAGTGAACATTGTTTGGGTGGGGAAGGGATGACTGACTGAGATGGGGCGAGGGCTCCTGTGCTCCTGGTTGGGTGCAGAGCTTTGTCAGGGGTGATGCAGCCCCCAGAGATTGCTGTACAGCACCAGCCTGACTTCAGGGACTCAGGCAGGCCAAGTGGAGAGCAGCCTTGAGGTCCAAATAGGATTGCGGAATGATGCTTGTTTTTTGAGAAGTAATGACAGAGTTAAGCCCTGGGTAAAAGAAAAAGGGAAAGAAATACTGTAGCAGTACAATCCCCATAGAATGGGGAGATTCCAGGAACAGTGGAGCTGAACATCAAGGGGAAGCTAAAAAGGACTTGGGATAGAAGGGACTAGAGGGGAGAAGACTTAGGAGAAGACCTGGAGAAGGCACGTGGAGTAGAGATACGTGAGCTTGCTTCTTTGGCAATGGGCTTGTACCAGGGACTTGTGAGACATGGAAGATGTTTGAATGAAAATGTGGGTGAGAAATTATGAGGAGGCTGACCATGGTAGCCTTTATCTTGACATGCATTTTTATTTTGTTCCTTTCCTTCCAGTCTTGACTGGCCCCTTCTGCTGCTTTCTTATGTGTCCCCACAAGAAGGTACCCTATAGATTTGTGGTGATCTTTTGGGGTTCAGTGGCCCAGCTTTGGGCCAATCTTGTTTGACTGGCTAGTTAACCATGAGGGGATGGGTAACTTTGAGTGTTTTATTGTGACACTATATCCTTACTCTCTTCTCTCTATATACAATAATTCTATTCAAGTTCTTTTCTCTTGAAGGTCTTATGCACTAGATTATATTTTGTCTTTATGTGGTGAATGGCAGAATCCATTTAGAGCTTTCAGGATGCCCCTCAACCTGCCTGCTAACAATGCTACAAAAATAGGTGCGTGCGAAAGAACACCTGGGCACAAAATAATCTTAAGAGGCTCATCATTGATGCAGGCAGCTGATACTGGGGTGTCTGCCTTGTTTTCATGGGACCACTCTTCTTGAGCTACAACCAAAGGGCACTGACCCATAGGCAGTGTGATTATAGGAAGTGAATGTCAACAGAAAAAGTAAATGGCAACAAAGTCATGTCTTCTGAAAATTGATAGGTTGTAAATAACAAAAATTCAACTGAGAATTTTAAAGATCTAGCCTGATTTGTGAATCAGGCTGATTCAGTAATAAGATGCTCTCTTTCTGCCCCACCAGATTCTTTTCTCCTTTATTTATCCCCCTGCCCCCATAGGTTTAATAATCTTGGCTTTTTTTTAACATTCTGAGAAAAAAAAGCATCATTACAAAGATAGACTTGTGAATTGCTGACCACCAAGGATGGAGAAAGCAGGCTGTCATCAAGTGGTTGTAAGGCTAGGCATGTTGACCCTTTCCTACTTCCCCTTCTACTCCATTATAACTCTGGGTAAATACCCTGCCCTTTGCCAAAGAACAGGATGATGGTCTTTCAGACTTGAGTCTGCAGCCCTCCTCACTTTGTCCACAAATTAAACCACTTTCCTTTTCCTCATACTTTGCTTCCTTTTATTGTCTGAAGGAAAGCTAGATCTGCATCCAGTAACAAGGCATCTCATTAAACCAGTGGAAAGGTGCTTTGAAAAGCTGCAGAATGAAAGACTTTTCTAGGGAGAGAGATAGAACAGTGAGGGGAGAGAGATTATGGCAGGCCTAGATATTCTACCCATTGGGAATGGAGAAAGTTTTGTGGCAGGCTATCTCATTTTCTTTGGGAACTAGAAAAAGTTACTTGATTGGTGTTTATCAGGATATTGTGTACTGACTAGTTAAGACTATTCCTGTGGGAGGTTGAATGAGCCTACGTATTCAGTCTTTGTGTGGACTTACTAAGTGTCTCCATTTGAGGGTGGTTATTTTCTCTTTAACCTAAACAATTTCTACGTTTGCTAGACATTATACTTTGGGATTAAATTTTGCCATATACAATCTCTTGGGATTAAGCTTATTTCTGAAAATGTGGGTGACCCTTCTATGCACATATTTATTGCAGCTATTTACAATTGCCAAGATATGGAAACAACTCAAATGTCCCAAAACTGATGAATGGCTGAAAAGATGTGGTACATGTACACATCTATCAAGGAAGACAAACATATGTCATTTGCAGCAACATGGATGGAGCAAGAAGGACTCATATTAGCAGAAATAAGCCAAAAAGAAAAAGAGAAATACAAGATGGTCTCACTTATATGAAGGATATAGGGAAAAACAAACAAATAAGAAAAATTAGAAACAACCAACAGGGCTGAACTATGGAGTGAGAGAAGGAAGGGGAAGAAGATGGGGGAGGCAGAGGGCACAAAAGAGTAGGATGGTTAACAGGTGTTAGGGAAATGGGAAAACCCCGGGGTACACAATTATATATATATATAATATATATATATAATATATATATATAATATATATAATATATATTATATATATACACACAAAATAAAAAATTAAATTAAAAAATGTGGGTGACCTTATTACTATGATTGGAATAAGGGAGATCAAAGCAGATTGATGGGGGTGATAGAGTATAGTTTTAAAATTTTCAGTAGAAACTCAGGCAATATGCTAGTTTTTAAGATACAGCGTTACAAGGATACAGAATTGGAAGTTTGCACAGAGGTAGTTCTCAGATGCAAAATGCTTCAGATTGTTTTCTCTTTTTAATATTTCTCAACTGTCAGTTTGACTTCGTAACATGAATTCTAAGAACTGACCCACTTTTGATCTTGTTTGTGTTGAATTCAATAGTTTTGGCTTCTGATGGAAATAAGGGGACTGAGTCCAACCAGTGGCCTGCCAACACCGGTCAGGTTGATTGTGGTGGTATTCTCCGGGACTGTGTGTTTTTTGTTTTGGTGAAACACCATATATAAAAGCTGTTATAACACTTATTACAATATTTCCAGAGTGGCCCAGCAGGAGAACAAACATTCAGGAGACAGAGATTGGAAGGTAGAGACAAAATAGCTGGGTCTAAGGAGGGGTGTGGAAAACAGGAGCGAAATGGAACAATTGAGAATCATGGGGTGTCAGGTTTCCTTCCCTTTGAAGGCTAATCAACATCTGGTGATCTGTCCACCTCAAGAAGAAGGCAGCAGGAGAGGAGACTGTTCGGCCTTGACACTCATACAGTTGAGACTATACATTTACTGAAGGTTTCAAGAATTCTGAATAATTACGATCATGCCTATAAGCTCAAAGTTGTTTCCTTCCAATTTTTGAGGTCTAGTGGACTCTTAGAGCATAATCGAGATTGTGCACTTTCTCTGCTACAGATTGCCTTGCCTGTCCAGGGCTGTCTGGGATGGAGTCATGTGAGCAAATATTGATTGAGCATCTCCACAGCCCCATGCTGTGAGAAAAAGTGTGAGTCTTAGAACTCTCAAAGTCAGGTGATATGATATCAGGGCAAGAGCAACAGATGGGGGGGGGGGTCTGGAAATTGGCTTTGGTTCCCAGCTCTTCACTTAATGGCAATAAGTAAAGAATAGCTTTATTTCATTGTGCTACTTGCATGTATGTATTCACTCCTCACTTTCCTGAATGTCTTCTTACCCTTGAACAAAGCAGGCATAGTTAGCAGTGACTGCTTTTGTTCTCTGACAGTAGTTAAAGCTTCAATTAGGCTGGTATCCATTGAAAGTTGACATACCCATTCCTTTTACATGTTTGTACAGATGTAGAATCTAGTCTGTATTTGGGTTGTGCTTTGGCAGGGTTTGAAGTCATGTTCAAAGATCTAAAAGAATTGAATGTCTGAGGACACAGACTAGAATTCTAGCCTTCAGTTTATGTGTGAAATCAAAAACATGCAAAGTTTGTGGTGATCAGAGTGGCATCTGATCATTCATACATGGAAGTACAAAAAGAAGGCCCAGAAATAGGAGCCTTATCTGTTTGAATGTTAGTTAAATAAGTACATAAGATAAAGAGTTCATGGAAGGTTATGCAGCTAAATTTTTAATCGGAATGCTTATGCAACTATAGTGACACCATCTCCTGACTATTGGATTTGTGACTCGTCCTACTTAGAGAGACAAGGTTGTGAGTTTTAAAGCTGCGAGCTTTGATATGCCCATATCTTCCTCTCCCTGAAATTTTGTTAGATCTGCCAATTCAATCCCTACTTTTTCCTGCCTTAATATTGTTTTGAAAGCAGATTACAATGCTAAATTCAGTCACCCCTGATCTTACTTGATATTTTCCATGCCCAGTTTTGCACTTGGAGTGATGGAATTGGTTACGCTGTTTGGACACCTCTTTGATTGCTTAGGAAAGCTGGATTTGGGCACATTATGGATTATGTGCATAGTCCTGAGATTGTGTCCCAAATATCAGTTTCTGTATTTGTCTTATACTCTCTCTAAGGGGAAGGTATCCTGGCTATAGCTGTGTATTTATGTTGGATAATATAAAAGTTGGAAGAGATCTTAGAAATGTTTTTGTTCTGTCACCTTTTCTATGTCTGAATCACCATTTTGATAATATTTTACCATATAATTAACTATTCCATGTTGGAATATCTTTAGTAAAGGGTATCACTCACTACTTATCTGCTCATTTTATTCTCAGACAGTTGATTATTAGAAATTGTAAGATAGTTCTTTCTCTAGAGATTCTTTCTAACCTAGGCACAGACTTTTAGCTTTACAAATTTATTGAAGTATATATTATAAAGATAAGATGTGCTCATACAAAGTATTAGAAGTTGATCATTTTAGTAAATATCTATACTTAGCTATCATTATAGTCCATTTTTTTAGGACAATTCCCTCTCCCAAAATTTCTTCATGATTGTTTGCAGGCAACAACTGATTTGCTTTCTTTTTCCATAGTTTTGCTGTTACTTAATATTCTTGCATGAATAAAATCACATGATATGTAGCCATTTGTGTCTTTTTGAAGTTTTTGAGGTTCATCTGTCACAATTACCAATAGTTTGTTCCTTTTCCTTGCTGAGTAATATTCTATCACATGGGTATACCACTTTTTATTAATCTATTTATCAAATGATGAACATTTGAGTTATCTATAGTGTTTGATTATATGAAGAACACTTTGTGTGTACATACATTGTGATTTCTCTTTCATTGATGACTAGGAATGGAATGTGGATTCTATATTTTATATTTCTAGCAGTTGTGTATAAAGATTCTACTTCAGATCCTAGCAAACATTTGATGTCACACCTTTTGTCCCAGCATAATGGGTATGCAAAGTCATTGTATTTTTAATTTATTTTTATTTAATGATCAAAGATTTAAGCTTATTTTTATCTGTATATATCCCTTAGTGATGTGTCTATTTAAATCTTTTGTCTATTTAAATCTATTAAATCTTTTGTCTACCTTTTGTCTTAGATTTTCTTGGTTTTGTTGAATTTTAGAGTCCTTTATATACTATGTATTAAAGTCTGATCAATGATAACATTTACAGATATATGTTTATCTGTGCTTGATATCTCAGTCTATTGAAGGTGTCTTATGGAGAGCAAACAAATTCAGTATTGATGAGTATAGTTTTTTTTTTCTTATACAAAATTTTCTAGTCATGTTATATTTATGAAAGCTTTGGCTTACCTTCTTCATGATTGCAAAGACATGCTCATATATATATATATATATATATTTTTTTTTTTTTTTTGAGACTAGGTCTTGCTATTTTTGCCTATGGAACCGCAGGCTCTCGTTGCCTGGGGTACCACAGACTCAAGCAATCCCCAGCCTCAACTTCCCAGGTAGCTGGGATGACAGGCGCTCACCACCACGCCCAGCTATTTTTTTTTGGAACTAGGTCTCACTACGGCCCCAGGCAGGACTCGAACTGCAATCCCTGGCCACTTCATAGGCTGAAGCTTACAAGCACGAACCACCGTGCCCAGCTATATTTTCTTTAAAAGGTCTTAGTAGTGGTTAAGGTGTTATAATTTATATCTGAGCCTATACCTATGAACCACATACAGTGCTTTGAACCAATCTTACCTCAATTAAGAAGTAAAAAAACAAGTTTTAGTTTTACTCATATCTTAGGTCTGTAATTTATCTTAACTTAATTTCTGCATGTGGTATGAGGTAGGTATAAGCCCTCAGCATCCTCTTTTTCCTCCTTCAAAAAGATGAAATTTTTTCTTTGCATGTGGATACACAATAGCTCCAGCACTACTTGCTGACAAATCTGTCCTTTCCACATTGAATTACTTTGGCACCTTTGTAGGAGTTCAGTTGACCAAAGATGTGAAAATCTATTTCTGAACTCTATTCTCTTCTATTGATCTTTATATCTATCCTTGGGCCAATACCTAACTGTCTTGACTACTGTAACTTTATAACAATTTTGAAATCAGGTAGTGTAACTCTTCTAAATTTGTCTTGTTTTTAAAATGTTTTGTTTGTGTTCTCCCCCTCCCCTAGTTTTTACCTGTATTAATCTTGTCCGTTTCTACAGAAATTCCTGATGGGACATTAACTGAGACTATATTGAGTTATAGATCAATTTGGGGAGAATTGTCATCTCTATTTATACTGACTCTTATAATCACAAAAATGGTATGTATCTTTAGATCTTAAAAATTTTTAGCACTGTTTTGTAATTTTCAGAAAATCACTTCTTTAATTAAATATGTTCATATATACATTTTATGTTCGCTACTATTGTGAACAGAATGGTTTTCTTAAGTTTAAAGTTATTGCAATTATATAAAATACAATTTTTTTGAATCTTGTCCTTGTATCCTCTGACCTTATAAATCTTATTTAGTTCCAGTAGATTTCCTTGTTATTTAGGTTTGTTTGTTTGTAAAAAAATCATGCCATCCAAAAAAAGTTCACTTTTTCCAGTCTGAGACCTTTCATTTCTTTTCCTTGCCTGATCACACTGACAAGAACCTGTTACACTATTAAATAAAAATGATGACAGAAAACATCTTGGCTTTGTTCCTCATCTTAAAGGGAGAGCATTTAGTTTTTCCACCACTGAGAGTGATCTTATATTTGGTTTTCCATAGATATTTCTTACAGGGCTAGGGAAATATTGTTCTATTCTAGTTTGTCAGAAGATTTCAAAAAAATAATAAATAGGTTTTGAGTTTTATGAATTTTTTTCTGCATCAATTAAGATCATGTACATATTTTGTATATGTGGACCCATCTCAGTTTATTGATACTTTATAGAGTGTCCTGGAAAACATTTTATCTGTTCAGTGGAAGAGTTTACATATGTCGACTAGGATAAATTGGCTGATTATGTTTCTTAAATATTTTATTTATTTTCTATTAATTACTTAGATAGGAGTAATAGAATTTCCAACTATAATTAATTACCTGTTTCTTCTTTTAATGTGATAGTTTTTCTTCATGTGATTGGGGCTTCACTGTTAAATGCATATGTTATATAACTCATAGCTTCCTCATATATGATGCTTCTGTCATTATGAAATAGCTTTTCTTTCTTGGTAAGATGTCTAAGTCTGCTTTTATTGACACTGATAATCATCATTCCTGTTCTAATGATTGTATTGAGTAGTGTGTCTTTCTTACTCTTGCTTTCTCTTCTATGACTTGTGGGAGTATAAAAAGTGTTTCTTATGTAGTATAGTTGAGTCTTGGTTTTCATCTAGCCAATATCTGCCTTTTGATTGTAATATTTCTTATAGCCTCCTTAAATTTTGTTATTGATGTAGTAGTGGATTTCAACTTCCATTTTGCTATTTGTTCTTCATGTCTCATTCCCCCTTTTTTGTTATTGACTTCTGTTATTGACTTTTTTTCTGTTGGTACATGTAGTGTACCATTTTAATTCCTCTGTGGCACCTTTAAGTCATGCTTCTTTGTGTTCATTTGTTAGTGGTTGCTCTAGGGATTACAAAATGTATTTTAATTTTAACTATGTACTTCAGGTTAATACTGAATGGATCCTTATAAAATAAAAATTTTTATAGTGTAACTCCATTTTCTATCCCTTCCATTTCCCTGCCTTTATTATGATACATTACCTCTTTATGTTACAAACACAATTATTTCGTACTTTTTCACCCACATATTTACCATTTTTCTCTTCAGTATTTTTAATGATTTTATTTACTGTTGATATTTCTCCTTAGATTGAATGATTTTCTTTAATATTCCTAATAAAGCAATTGTATTTGTAATAAAATTTTCAGTTTTTGTTTATCTAGAATTTAAAGAATTTCTCTATCACTTTAAAGACAGTTTCATTGGATATAGAATTCTTGGTTAAATATGTTTCCCTTCCAGAACTTTTTAACATATAACTGTAGTGTCCCCTGGCCTACATTGTTTCTGATGTGAAGTGTGTTACTGAGTTATTCAAGGTACATGAAAGTTGTTTTTCTTTTACTGCTTTTAAGATTGTCTCTGTCTTTAATTTTCAATAGTTTTAGTATGGTGCGTGTCTATGTGTGGTTTCTTTGTATTTTTTTTTCCTCTTTGGAAATTGTTGATTTTCTTAAATAGATTATTTTCCCTCAAATTTGGGAAATCTTCAGTCATTATTCAGGTACTTTTCTGTTGCTTTTTTTTTTCCTCTAGTATTACACATATATTGATAATCTTCTTATAATCCCCTAAATTGCTGACTTTTATTTTTCCTCAATCTTTTGAACAAAAAACCAGGCATGGTGGTGTGCATCTGTAATCCAAGCACTGGGAGGCAAAGAGGCCAGGGATCACTTGAGTTCCCGGGTTCCAGACTACCCCAGGGCAACACAACAGATCTGGTCTCGAATAAGCAGCCTGGCACGGTGTTGGGTGGTGGGTGATTGAGACTGGGAATCACCTGGGTGATTGAGACTGGGAATGCCTTGAGTCTGTGGGATTGGGGTTACCCCGGGCAACATAGGGAGACCTAGTTTCCAAAAAAATTAAAAAATCTTTTGAACAAAAAAGTCAGATTATTTGGATTACTATTTGTAATTTGTAATTTCTATTGATCAATCTTTGCATTTAATGATTTATTCTGCCATCTCAAATTGATTACTTAATGAGTTTAATGAATTTTTTTCAGTTATTGTATTTTTAAACTCTAGAGTTTAAAATTTGGTTTTTTTAGAATGTCTACTGTCTACCAACACTCTTGAGTCATTGTTATTCTATTTTACTTTATTTTTTGAACACAAATTGTTTGAATTTCTGAATGCATTTATAATAGTTGGGGTCTGTCAAATTTGAAGATTTTTTTTTTTTTTGGTCATTATTAATAGTAAACTCCAGCCATTTCACTGTCTTCTCCTAAACATAACTGAGTTCATTTTGGTGTAGCCATTATAGAGAGCAGAATAGATATTCTTACAAAACATTTAAAATAGTAATTCCAGAAATTCAGTAATCCCACCTCTGGGGTGGGATTACTAACTTGAATATATCTATGTATCTCCACGTTCATTGCAGAATTGTCAGGAGTTTGAAGGAATCAAAGTGCCCATTGATAGATGAATAGGTGAAGAAGATATAGTATATATACATAATGAAATAATGATTATAAAGAGATGCAATCCTGTCAGTTGCAATAATATAGATGGACCTGGATTGTATTATTCTAGTGAAATAAGTCATAAAGAGAAAGAAAAACACCATGCTATTTCATTCATATGTGGTACATAATGGTACAAATGAATGAACTAAATTAAACAAAAACAAACTTTCAGACTGTAAAATCAAATTATTGGTTACTGGAAGGAAAAGGAGAGCTGTGTCAATAGGATAAAAGGGGGGCAATTGTATAGTGACAAATGGAATTAGATGTTAGTGTTGAACACAATCTAGTGTGCACAGATGTTGAATTATAAATGATGTATACCAATGTTTTATAAACCAACATTATATCAATAAAAATGTTTTTAAAGGTCATTTTGTTAACGTTGTATTTTTAAGCTTTTTATTTAGGCATTTAAGTTTGTAATACTATATTTACTGAACAGATTCACTCTGTACTTCATCCTTATCTATATGTCCTTTCTGTTTAAAATATCTGATGTTGTAATGACCTGTATCTACAAGCACTCTTTATGTTTCAAGAGAAACTGATAAAAATCAAACTGGTAAAAATCATAAAAGAAAAATTTTAGATTTTGTAAATAGCTTCAGGTACAGCGTTTGACCAGGATCTACTTTTTTATTCTTTACATGCTGGCACTGTTTCTTTTATGCTGTTTCCCAGTCTTAAGAAAACATTTCCCTCACAGATGTAATCTATCTTCCAGCAAATTCTGATTCTATGACCTTACATTTTCATATCGTTTTCATGAAGAAAGAGATAGTCTCTTCCCTTAATTTTGCAGAAGACTAATGAGAATTTTCTTAGGAAGATATCCTAGAAACCTACTTTTTGTGTCTTACTGCTTCCCTTTGGGTTAATGACTAATTGAGGAAAAGACAAAACAGGCTGAGCACCAAACTAAAGCACACAACAATGGACAGAAGGGAAAGGGGGGGGGAAGGAGGGGGGGCAAATCCCTGGGATTGCAAAGATGTGAAATTTACATATAAATAAAAAAATAAATAAATATCATTGGGATCTAAAAAAAATGACTAATTGTCTGACAAGAGAACAAGGAAATACTCATTTTTCATTTGGGAGTCTCACTTTACCTTTGTCAATGAGGGAAAGGATGAATTCCACAATTGAAAACAAAGGTATTATTGGCTGGAAGGACAGAACGGACACTGAAGAAGGAACTAGCAAATATCCTTTGTAATTCTCTCATTGTTTTCCTGATTGAGATGACAGATTCATTTTGGAAATCATAGCAATTTCTTGTTTTGTTGTTGTCTTTTCTTTTCTTTATGGTTTTCATGTTCTGCCATCAAAGGACCATCCAATAGAATCATATTTGCTTTACTCTTTTGAAACATGAAATTTTTATGAAACTTGATCTTTCTACCATGGACTCTAATTACACTTTTTTCACCCAGTTCTTTGTGGATTGCAATTCAATGTAGATGAATTGTTTCCCTTGTCACTGGCTTTGTATTCTGAGATAGGAAGTAGTCAGCAAGGTAAACTAATCATGACTTTTCAATTGAAAAAATTTTGAGCAAATGAAATTCTTATAAAATTTCCCATTAATTTTTATTCTTAATTCTTTGTCAGTTTATGATCCTCAAAATAAAATATCTTCCAATTTTTTTGTCTTGCATGTAGCTTAGTATGTTTTTAAGTCAGTTATTTGCACATCCTCTGACTGGTCTTCAGTTCTCAGCTATTCAAGAATGGGATGAGCATACCCAGAGTTTGTCTGTACCTTGTCATCTGGATGGTAAGTATATATGCACATCTCTTTGGAAATTGAGTGGAAGGTGGTAGGGTGTTATTTATTAGCCTATCTGTTTAAATAAAACCATTTGAAGGTGACATTTAGCATCTAGGTAGCAGCAAGAAGAATAGGAACCTAGCATTTATACTATTAATTGTCCAAAAATGAAGGACAGAGGAGATGGAATCAATGGTTGGAAATGGTAAAATAGCAAAAGATGAATTATTTATTAAATTTGGAATATAATTATGGCACTTAGTTATTTAGTAAGGGTCATTTCTAGTTTTAGTTTTTAAAAGAAAGAATCTATGGATCATTTTCCATAAAGGCTGTACCAACTGACATTCAAGCAAGCAGTGAAAATATTCCTTTTTCTCCACAACCTTGCTAACAGTTGATTTTAATCTTTTTTATGCAGATCATAATGAATCTAATTTCATAATGTTTTAAATTTAATTTTGTTTGGTCAGTTTTACTCTAAAAAAATGCCTATGACTTAATTACCTGATTTTGTCCATGATATTAAAAGTTTAATTTCATATTTAAGTATGTAGTATCCCAAGTCAATCTATTTTTAAAATCTGGGTTATATATTTCTTTCATAACCAACATATTTAATCATTCCACTAACATATCTGATCACATCTGATAGTAGCAAAATCTGCCATTGGTTTATGAGTATCTGAAGAAATGGAACCATAAATTATTTACAACTTTATATTGTTTAGAGCACATAGCATAATATTGGATCCATAGGAAATGTGTAATAGATATTTAAGTGACTGATTCACCTATTTAACTTTGTAAAAAATTTACCAAAGGATACCAAGATATTTTAACAAACCACAAATATAGAAGTAATTTATTTAATTGTAGCTTTTACATCTAAAAAGACTATTTTATTTTTATCTTCAAATAACAGCTATATTCTCAAGCACATTATGGATAATTCAGAAATATATGAAATAAAAAAATCCTCTTTCTTTAGAAATATGGCATTTAGTTAGAGAGATATCTCTTTATGTACAGCTGTTAATGACAGGGCAGAAAGAATTTTACTATATGGTAAAGTTCTCAAAGAGGAGAGAATATTCTGGGATGGTATCTTAGGAATAGATTTTTCAAAAAGGGAGGAATTTTATAATATTTATTATACTGAGCTTGGCATTAAGTACAGTTTTTAAATTTTATTTCAGAGGAAAAATAAAACTCTTCTAGGTAAGGAGGCATCTAAGCAGTCTTACACAAGAAGTAAAAAGAAGGAAAGTGATAGAAGCCCAAATTTGATATTCAGAGAAATTGAATTACCATAGTAAGAACAATGGGTTTAAAAACCACTACTAAAAATAAGTGGACATTGTCTTTACTCATAGTATATTTAAAATCTTCATGTAAATTATGGAGAACACCCACATTACATCAACCCACATTATATCTCAAGAATTACTTCTTGAGAAAGTAGGATATCCTTAAAAAAAGAATCATTGAAATCTCACTTAAGAGAGTCCTAGAAGAGAATATTCAACACATCAACTGGACTTCAAGTAAATAAAAGCTAACTCTGAACAGTTAACACTAATAACTAATTTTCCTAGCAATCCTGAATTATTAATAATTGTAGAACACTTTAATCTTATTTGAGAGATCGAAAGTTGGCACATAGGCACCCCAATCTTGGGAAAGTGATTTTAGGAAAGACAATTGTATTTGTTTTGAGGGTGTTTTGAAGCAGTAGACAGGTAAGTTATTTAACTTTCAAGAACAATTCCTTAGCTTTCTAATGGACTATTACCGATATAATATCCGATTTCTCTGAAATTCATTAAATATTTTTGTTCCTATTTTATTGAATAAACTCACCTTAAATATTACGATGGTTGTTGACTTATGTGAGGCAGATATTATATAATATGAGTATGTGTTGCCAAAATTGTTCAGATATCAGAAAAATATGTCTTGAGTGTCTGACTTGAGTGTCTGCTTTCTAAGTGGAGGTCATGCTAGAGTCTATTCTGGATGTTGTGTGAAAGTGGCTTATACACTTTGTAGAAAGTGGATGTGCAGTAAATAGGAGGAGCTGTCACTGAAATTGCTCACTATGTAGGAACTCTGCTTTAAGTGTGATTTGTCTGTTGATATTTAGAATTAATACCTATCCTATTTTTCAAAATATACCAGAATCCTTAAGAGACTATAGAACACTTAAAAATATACTAAAAAATAGCACACAGCTTAATAGTGCTAGTTCGCTAGGGTATTTGGCTATAGATACTCTAGTTTCTTAATAGTCAATGAATGATTTGAAATGTGCTTCTCTCCTGATGCAAGTAAACAGAAATACAGAGCATCATAAAATTGGTCTGTGATGCATTTAAATTCTGAGATGACTAGAGGGTCTGAGTCAGAACAAGCAGAAATTTTCTTGTCAGCCTTTTCTTTTTGATTGTGACCACTCACCCAAGGAAAATGGGCACTGGCCTGAAGGTGGTACATGCCATACAATTTCTACACAAAGCATGTTTGTGGCTTCAAATTGCTACTAGATTAGGTTCAAAATTTTCTTATAACTAGATCAGATTTGTAACAATGAGCTTAGCACTTGTTCCAATGGACTAGATCAGTTATATCTTATTGTTATTTAACATACTTCAAAGGAAGATATTGAAAATGTTTAAAGTTGGGTTGGTTGCTCTAGCAACAAAGCCAAGCTTCTGAAGATTATCCTCAGTGACTACAGCTTTGGCAATAGAGCAGTAAAAAGAATGTAATTAGTCTTGGAACTTGCTTTTAAAACTTAGCTTTAAGTAATTTGATCAGCAGCAAATAGCAATATTTATATACTTTCAAATAAAGCTTGGAAGTCATTTTCATTTTTGATTGGAATATGTCCTTTACATGATTTCTGTGTATTGGAAAAAATTATACTAATGTTTAGACCAAAGAGAAAAGTAGCTATGAATACTAGATTACTGGGTAGCAAATAGAACATATTTGAAGTTGGGATGGATAAATTAGAATTTGTTGTTTAAAGTAGAATAGTTTATTTCTGCCTTTTAGCAATTTCCTTATAACCACTGAACAAAAAACAACTTATGGCAACTGAATTGTAAAATATATGTAAATTTTTATTGACTGTGTTCAAAGTGATCTAAATTATGGAAAGCATAAAGGGAGAATTGGTTAAAACTGGAAAAAAATCTTTGCTTTCATCTTCAGATTTAATATAACTAGACTTGAGGAAGAAATAGAATGCCTACAAATTGTTAGCATTATCCTGCCTGCTCCAGTCCCAAAATTAACTTATGACATTTAAACAATAGACCAGACATCTTAATTCATGGATTTAAGTGGAACATCAAGAGGCTGGATTACAATTTGGGGTGTTTTCAAAGTCTGAGAGTTTAAGAAATTCTGGTTAACATGACAAAGACTCCTCAACTACACGAGGCACAGGCATCTGTGTACATGGGCACGCAGATAAGTTGGCGTTCAGGTTCTGAAACATGATGGCAACCTTGTGATTTTTGTTGCTTGTTTGTTAATATGGAAAGTAACCCTTTCAGCAATAATTGTTGTAAAATTTAATTGGCTGCTCCAAAGTATTCTTTCATGCCACTGAGATCATGCTTCTAGTCAACAAATACAAGGTTTGAGCTTTAGAGATGGTTTGAAATGTGTTGATTATAGAACCTGAAAAATCAGTTGAAAGTATGACCTCGAGTGTGTAATGTTGAGGTTAGCTTAATAAATAGATTTTTGTTAAGTCTTGGGAGTCTGAAGTAACATGAAATGGTCCCACATTTCTCCTCCTTGGGGACCTGGTCTTCATCATCCTGTTTGCTGTCCTTTACTTTCCTGGTCACAATTATGCCAGGACTCAGTCCATCTCAGTGGTGGACATTAGTCCAGCTCATTTTAAGGAAATTCCTTCTGCTTCCATCAGTGTGGGAGTACAAAAAAAAAAAAAAACCTTAAGAAGTTTATGTACAACAGAAGTGAAAGAAAATCTATGAAATTAAAATTAATAAAAAATAGAAAACTTGCTAGAGGAAATTGATTTTGAGCCATACCTTGATGAAATTCAGACATCATGATGGCAGGAATAGCAGAAACAGAGATGTGAAGGCTGGTAGTATTTGAGGAACTGTATAAATTGTGGTCTACTTAGTGACTCTATCATACTTAAATAAGCTATTTTCCCTGCTATATTGCAATACAATCAAGACTATGTTTAGGCAGGACATGGTGGCACATGTCTGTAAGTGGCAGCCTAGGAAGCTGCAGCCTGTGTCAGGGATCGTGGTCTGAGTCCCGCTGGGGACACATAGAAAGACCGAATTCCAAAAAAATAGCTGGGCATGGTGGCATGCGCTTCTAATCCCAGGTACCTGGGAAGCTGAGGCTGGGTATTGCTTGAGTCTGGTACCCCCCCAAGGAACGTCTGCGGTTCCACAGGCAAAAATGGCGAGACCTAGTCTAAAAGGAAAAAGAAAAAGACAATGTTTAAGGATCTGGAAAAATAAGTTGAAGTTAGATCATGGAGAACCTTTGTGTGAAAATCAAAGATTTTTGAGTAACAGACTTAATAATTATGTCAAGTTTAATTATTTATTGCTTGTGAAATTTTCTTACATTTGTGTGCTTTAGGATAATAATTCTAAAGGCAAAGGGAAGATTGAAAAGAGATTGCAAAATAGGGGAGTCAGTCAAGAATCTCTTTCTATACATTAGTCCATGCTTTTCCAGCTTTATTTCTTACTGTTTCATTTATTTCACCTCAAGCCAAATGTTATATTGAGCATAAGGATATACTGGTCAAGACAGAGAACTCAGTTATCATTTTCAGCCCAATGGAGTTCATGAAAAATTGGAGGCAATAGTAGGAATTAGTCAAATACTAATACCCATAAATATATGATTTCTGGCTTTGAACTATTCTGAGAAGAAAGACATAGGGAGCTCACAGAAAGAATAAGTAATTCTTATTACTTATAAGGTGGGGACTAGGATGGAGCAGGGGAGAGATGGTCAGATAAAGTTTCCCCATGGAAGTAATGCTTGAGGAAAAAAAACAAACAATAAAGTTATCGGGTGGGAAAGCATTCCAGGCAGAGAGAAAAGTGAACACAGTGAATGCAAGACTGCAAGGAGTGGGTAGTGAAGGGGATGCACAAGAAGACTGGCTAGAGAACTGTAAGTGGGACAGAAAGGGCTTGAGTTGAGGCTGGAGAGACACACAGGGGCAAGATCAAACAAAATCTTGTTTAGGATTTTAGGCTTTCTCTCAAGAGAAATAGAAAGCATTTGATGAGTTTTAAGTAGTAGATTTACAAATGAGCTTTGTATTTTAAAATATTATTCTTACTACAGTAGAGGAATTGCAATAGGAAAACTAAATACGAGGCTCTTGCAGAAATCTAATGAGAGGTGGACACGTGATGGTGGGGGAAACAGAAGACTGATATGGAAACATACAACTAGTTTGAACTAGATTAGGTATAGGAGTTAAGGAAGACTGAGGTGTCAAAGATGATTGCTAGGGTTCTTCTGGCTTGTCTATATGGAGGGATAAAGATGCCATCTCTGGAACTGGGAAGTAAAGGAAGGTCAGTTAGGAACTGGGGTTTAGGGAATCATAAACACTTGAATTATAAGATATTTCAAGTGTGGTTGTCAAGTGACAAAACGGAGCTTCATGAAAATCTTTTTTTAGGAGTTATCAGATGTAACTGAAACAATGGAATTGGTTGATTAGTGAGAAAGTGTATTAAGCAAGGAGATAATTTCTTTTTTTTTTTGGATTTCTCTTTTTTATTATATAAATAATTTATATGTATATATATATATATATATATTTCACATCATTGTAATCTCCAGGGGTCACCCACCACCTCCCTTCCCTGGCTGCTCCAGCCGATCCTCCACACCCCCAGTTGTGTACTTTCATTTGGTTTTCTGTATATTAGTAAACCATTTGGTTTCTGTCTTTTTCTTTCTGACTTGTTTTTACTAATATGATTTCTTCTAGGTACATCCATGTTATCATAAATTCATCAAATTTGTCATTTTTAATTGATGAGTAATATTCCATTGTGTATATACCATATTTTTTTCATCTAGTCATTTGTTTGGGGGCGTTTATGTTGCTTCCAAGTCCTTGCAATTATAAATAGTGCTACAGTAAACATCTGAGCACAGGTATCCTTTTGTACCCACATTGAGATCTCCTTTGGGTAGATTCCCAGAAGAGTGATTGCTGGGTCAAATAGTAATTTCATTTTCATTAGTTTGATGGTCCTCCACACTGTTTTCCATAGTGGGTGGACCAGTTTACATTCCCACCAGCAGTGTAAGAGTGTTCTCTTCTCTCCACATCCTTGCCAGCATTTGTTGTTGCACTATTTTTTTTTTTTTTTTGATGTGAGCCATTCTTACTGGTGTAAGGTGGTATCTCATTGTGGTTTTGATTTGCATTTCCCTGTTTGCTAGTGACGGTGAGCGATTTTTCAGGTGTCTGAAAAATTTGGCCATTTGTACTTCCTCTTTGAAGAAGTATCTTTTTAGTTCTTCTCCCCATTTTTTGATTGGGCTCCTTGTTTTGTTTTTGTGCAGTTGTGTGAGTTCTTTGTGGATTTCGTTATTAAACCCTTATCACTCTTGTGGAGGGCAAAAAATTTTCCCATTCAGTTGGGCTTCTTTTCATTTTGTCTGTTGTCTTTTTTGCTGTACAGAAGCTTTTCAGTTTGATGTAGTCCCAGCTGTTTGTTTTCCTACTTTTTTTTTTTTTTTTTTTTTTGCCATCTGTGGATGTGTTCCAAAAGGGATTTCTGAATTGTAATTCATGGAGAGTTTTGTCCAAGTTTTCCTGTATGTATGTTATGGTTTCAGGTCTGACATTGAGAATTTCTAATATTTCACAGTCATGCAATGAGGAAAGTGTTGCCGAAGAGATTGATAAAGGGACTTCCAGAAAGGAGAAAAACCTAGGGAATTGCATGCATACATATTTATAATTGCAAAACCCATGGGAATTGAAGGATGGCAGTGCTTCCCAAGGAAGGCAATGGAATGCTAATTCTTTGGATAGAGATGTAGTATGCAATGTTTTTTGCCCAAACTTACATGCTTTTGTAGCCTTTTCTGCATGAACATTAGGGCAACAGAATCCCAAGGTTGTCCAAACACCTGTTTCCCAAAAAAATTCCCACTTGGGAATTTTATATAGTGATAAACATTATTTAGCTGAAGAAAGTCTTATCTAATACTGCTTTTGACTTATAAAGCAAAATACTTAGTCACCAAGTATATTACAGTAGGTATGAGAGTTTTCTTATATCTGTTAATATTCTTTGATGTGATATATGTGAGTTGGAGATGAGATTTAAATTGAGTTCTGATTTGAGAATAAGAATTTCACAATTTAATTAAAAGTATAAACCAGAAAACCTATATTATTCCTATGACTGCTGAATGAATATGAACAATATGAACAATGAGTTTATTAAGAAATACAACTGCCCACTCAAATATTTTGGGGCACAACGTCAATCTTGCACCCATTGCTGGCAAATAATAAATTATTGTCTCAGAAAGATAGAAGGAGTCTCCAGGAGGTTTTATGATATGTTTTCTTTGACTGCCTCTTTTACTACATAGAATTCACACTTTGCAGTGGGAACAACATATAAATGTGCCTTTGTGTGTTTTCTGCATTTTCTTTACCATGTTTAAACTTTGTCTTCTCCACAGAAAAGTACATGAATAGATTGTTGCTCTCATCTATCCATCTCATCATATAATTTTTACAGCTGTTCCTCAGTTGTTAATATATTTCTGTGGAGTATGTGTAAATAGACATGAGCAAACTGTCTAAAAGTTATTCAGCTAGTCAGTGAACCATGTAATCTGTTGGTTCAGAGACAACAGATAATAGAGTGAGATATTTGCTTTGCTATCTACACACTCCACGCAGCATCGACACCCCAAAGTCTGTCTATGTTCTGTTGGGGCATGTCACCTCACACAACGCAATCATATGAGGGACAGGAAATTTGGATAATGACTATCCGATTTAGTAAAAAGGGGAGACTATTTAGTGAATTGAATATCTGTGAGCTGGGAATTTTGAACTCAGATTTGGTTTCATCCTTGGTTAATTTGATACTTTGTATGTGTTTCATCACTGTTTTTCTTCTTTCCTCTCTTTTAACAATGTAAGTTAAAATAACCTTGTTAATTAGCATCTATTTTTAGGTTGATGGCATGACACAGCCAAGACAGAGTGGGAACATTCCAGTACTACCACAGCACAAGCAATAAAACTCCTTTTTAAAAGGAAGAGAGACTATGGAAATGAAAATTAATGGTACCTCTTGGAACTTGTAGAGCATATGTCTATTTTGAATGGTGAGAATTAGAGAAATGGTTGAGTGAACAATTCATTTGGTAGGCTTTCATTTTATTAGGTACATGCAGCTAAAGATTGAGTGTTAACATGTCACGTCCCCACCTTAGAAACTATCGAATTTCCTGTTTTAATAGTTAAGTCTGATTCTCTTTGCACTATAATCAATGTTTACATTTTTGTTTCTAACCCTAACTCCTTGTATCCTACCAGATCGAGCTTTTCTAACTCTTCTACCCTCGGAAAAAAAAAACACATTTTTTAAACTCCCTGGACAATATCATTTCCCCACCATCCTACCTATTTTATTCCCATCCATCTCATAGGCCTGATCACATTTTTCCTTCTTGATGGAGCTCTTATTGACATCTCTTGCTGGAAGCAATCTCATAGCACTTCATCTGCACCTCTCATAAGGCAATTAACACCTTCTTACATTATTTTGATTATGTAGATACATGTTTTATTTCTTTTCTAGATGGAAGTATCCGATCTGTGAAATTGATGATTGGTTTGTTGAATCAATGAAAGGGTGGGGTATAGAGAAATTATCAAATAATAAGTGAAAATGGAGGGGATCAACTCAAGGTCACATCAGATTTGAACTTCTGGCACAACCTGGAAATTGGCAGTATTTTCCCTGACGCCAGTAACCTTGAGTAAGTATGGATACAGGTTTATGTCTGCTTTTTAAAATTAGATAATTATAGTTTTCTTCAGGCAAGAATAGCTATGTACATGGTCTCAATATATTGGTTGACTAAATGGACTGAACTGTAGCAGCACTTGTCCGATGGTGCGTAAGAGTTGAGGAAAGACAGGCAAATGTACCTTTAGTACCTGGTCTCTAGTTAGGAAGCAGATCCTGTTTTAGAGTTGCTCTGTGTTCCAGTATATGCTCATTTCTGTTTTCTGAATTTCTGCTTTACTTCTCACATAAGCATGACACAGTCTAGCACTTATTTGGCTCAGATTAATAGCTATGCTTTCCCATCAGGTTGGAAGTTTCTTGAAGTAAAAACACCTTACCATTTGTTTTTTTTTTTGTTTTGTTTTTTGGTTGTGGTTAATACAGGACCTAGAATAATTCTTGGGCTATATGGACACTCAGAACTCAATCAATCTATTTATATAGCAATGTATTAATTAGTGGATCACTTGTATCTAACTGGAGAGTTATTAATTGAACATCTATAATGTTCAATGGACCGAAATACATGCCTCAGAAAATGCAGGAATGGCTAAGTTGTTGACTGTTACATTTAGATTATCTACAGCCTAGTAGCTATTCAGTGACAATAATTTAAATAACAAGATATGTATGTCATAAGAAACTACAGTGAAGGTCCATTGGCTCACAGTCTTCTCTATATCAGATTTGGATTCTGATTAGCTTTTCTCAAACCAATGGTGTCCATTTCACCACAGTAAACCAGCAGATTTGAGGAGAAGTGTTGTTAAATGCATACTTGACTGTAAGGTCAGAGGATAGGGTGGTTGAGGTGGACTGTGAGACAGAAGAAGCAGACACCTTTTTTTGCAGGTTTTTTTTCTAGATTCAGTCACATATTTTGTGCTTTCACCTTTTTTTTCCAAGTAATTTCTTTCTGACTGTAATGTAATATGTATTCAATGTATAAAAGTTGGAAAGTAGGAAAAAGGTCAGAAATGTACTAAAAAACCTGACTCTCCATAGCTACTGTTCACATTTTTTATGTTATATCCTACATGCATGTCTATTCACATATTATGCATTAAGTTCATATTTATACCTAGATTTTGATAATTTCATTTATTACCAATGTCTTGTGTGAACATACCTCCATATAACATGATATAAAATGGCTGTTTTATAATCCTCATATATATGAGGATTATACACACACACACACATATATCATGATTTATTTCACCAGTACTTACAATTAGACATTTTACTGATTTCCTTTTAAATTAATTCTAGTAATGTTTTCTAGTTCTATAATTTGATATAATTATACACTGTTAGATATAGCATCTAAAACTGGGAAACAGACCTATTATTTTGAAATTACAGCTCTGTTTCTTACCTTTTGTAAGCTTCATCTTCTTCATTTGTGAGAGTGACAAATGCCTCTCAGTTTACGAGTTTGTTGGAAGAGTCAGAACCTAATTGAAAATCCTTGGCTTGTTTATTAGTTGAATTTGATGCAGTGTAACAGAAGATGATTTAACTTTATATATCCAGATAGGGTTGTTTTTTTTTTATTTAGAAGTCATTCTGTGAGTTTAGGTAGATGAATTAGTAGGTGCAGGTGTTGCTTCAGTGTCCAGTGGATCAATGAATCTATGCGGTTGGTTGAATAGTAGGAAGAGCTGGTCTATAAGGGATCCAGACTGCAAGAGAAAACCAGGTAATCCAGAGAGCTCATAGTAGAGAATTAATTGTGCTTTTGCTAGAGCATCTCTGAGCACTAGCGCATAATGCAGGGCAGACGGCTGCACAGGAGTCTGTCCCAGGGCATAGCTCAGAGGCGACTTAAAGCTACACATTCTGTGCCTTTCTAACAGCAAATTCACTTATTTTTCATTCAACAATCATTTCTATAGCAACTGCTATTTGCCAAGCAAAGCTCAGGCTAAGTTACAGTAAACTGTCCCTATCATAGTAGGGAAGACAGGCAAATGAAGAGTAGAGCATAATCAGTGACATCAGAGAGATGTCACTCAGAGCACTGGAGGAATACAGAGTAGGGGAGTTAGGGGAGTCTTATCCAGGAGCATCCTGGATAGGATGCTGAGCAAAATATTGACAAGAACTAGGGGAAATCTTTGCAATGGAAGCACCATGAGAAAAAGTTTTAGTAAAACAAGATAGATTCTTAGAAATATCGATCATTTCATGAAGCCAGAGTGTAGAAAATGGGGTTAGGGAGGGGATGCAAGAGATGCAAGAGATGGCAAGAAAAGAGATGGTAGTGGTCATCAGGGTCCATATTTAAGAGTCAAACTTTATCCCAGGTATGACAAGGAATTAATGAAGGTTTTTAAAAGCAAGATTAAAATTTAATATTAAAATTTTTTGAATGCTTTTTACTTCAGAAACATTCTCATTCCTGGAAGACAAAATGTGAAATGCATATTTTGGTTGGTTAATGAGCAAATGAAATGAGTCCCAAATCTCAGGGCCTTTAGCCATTGGCAGTGTACAGCATGAAAATGACCCATGATGATATTTAAGGCTTTTTGCACTTGAATTTTGTTCATGGATACTCTGGTTACCCCATGACTTAGTAACCAGGAGCTGTTGTTTTCTAATCAGAAAAGGGAAAGTTTTCAAGGTCTACAGAAGAAGAAAAATATTTTGCCAATTTTATGGAAGGGGTAGCAGATGAGTGAGGATATGCAGCTTCATGATAGACTAGTACCCAGGAAAACATTTCAATAGCATGCATGAATTATTTAAATAATGTTTGGCTTGGTTGACTGCTTCACTATATTCCCCAGCAAGCATTGCTGGCTGCCTACCTGAAATGCAACTAGTTTTCATAGGCACTGATTAAAGTGGTCCTGGCTTCCTATGGGGCTGATCTGGAGTGATAAAGACCAGCAATTGGAACTCCAATCCCAAGCAAGTGATTTTTCCCTGTAAGCCCCAAACCATTACAGGGTTTCATTTAACCTGGTCCTAAACAATGGAAATGTTAAGGATGAAAATTTGATGAGACTTCTGGATATTGATGCATGAAGATGGGTGGCTAGGAGCATCACTGGACAACATGCTGAGGTGGGCAGAGAAGAGAGAAAAAGTTGTACCCTTCATAACAAAATTGAGTCTCTGAATTAACCAACTCTGGAGCTTTCCTACTTCTGGTTATGCTTAAGCAGTCTTTGATAGAGCTTTATGTTACTTGCAGGTGAAAGCATCTCATCAGCTACCACCACCATTTCTATGTCAGTGCTGTTCAACATCAGCAGCCTGTGCTAGTTATAAGCTGAGCTTGCCTAATGCTTCTCTTGTACTTGTAGTATTGTTATCACAGTAATAAAACTAAAACTTTGCATAGCAATCATCAGTTTGAACAATGCTTTTATTTCATTGGATTCTGGATGTCAATACATTAGTAAGTGTGGAGGCTCTCAGAACAACTATAGGCCACATCCTTGGAAATCTGACATGGGGACATATAGTTATTGAAAATCCAATAGGTCTCCTTGGAGTTAAAGAATGATTGCAACTAATGGTTGACCCCACATACCAAGGCAGCAGAACAAAAGGAGTAGAAAGAAACTTGCTCAGTTTCTCAGGGAGGCTCTTGAGGGTTGAGACACAAATCCTGACTCATGGCAAATATGGATCTGTGCTCCTTCTTAGAACGTGGTTGCTTTTCTGTGGGAGTGCATCCTTCAGATGCAGTGTGTCAGGATGTTGGTCATTTCATTGTTCAGCTCCAGTTTGCAGGACTTTGCCTCAGATATGAGAGAAGGGATGTTAAGAGACAGTAGTCTGGTAACACAGAAAGTACTACAGAATATTAAATATATTGGGATCCTCTTGGAGGGTCTTGATAAGAGTTGCAACATCAATAGAAAGGACAACTCTCTCTCTACTCAGGAAGAACAGTAAGAACAGCTGAACAGACTCTGGGCAATGTTGGTGGCTAAATAATGAATTAAGTCAATGCAGACTTATTGAACCGTGGTGAGAAACACAGATATGCCTCTTGTCTTCCAGCAAAAGGCATATAAATGGCAAAAACAGATATAATGAATTAAAATGAGAAGTAAGGAAATACATAATTACAAATTGTGATAACTGCTATTGAGGAAGTGGAACAGTACATGTGAGAGAGTAATGAAGTACAGAAGATGCTTTAAATCAAGTAGTTAGTGGAGACTTCTGCTAAGTTGAGACCAGGATGATAGGAAAGAACCAGTCATTCAAAAAGAGGGGGTAGGATACAAAGAGGGGAAGGGGTTTAGGGGTAGGTGAAGGGCATAGGAACAGCACCGTCTGTGTTCCTGAGGCAGGAAACAGTTGGTGTGTGCAGGAACTGATTTTCTACATAGGATTTTTCCTCTACGTTATGTCATAAGAACATAAGAAGTAAACTTTCACCATTTGTGTAGTATTGTACTAGGAATTATGTGGGATAGAGTCATCTGTGTCATGCATGGGCTGATTGTTATAGAATGGAAAATGTGGGAGAGACTTAAATTGGAATGCCAAAAACCTGAGAGGGATGTAAAGGGATAGAAGGGAGAAGGTGGGAAGCCACAGGTGGAAAGACAAGGTAGTGGAAATGAGCATGGAACATTTGTGGATCAGTAGGGAAGATGTTTTTAAGAGTGAGAACAGCAATTACTCTGGAATTAATTCTTGTTCATTAATAAGCAACCATCTGAGATTCACAGGACAACACAACTCCATTCTCTCCCCTTTAATGTCCAAACAGTCACTTAAATTAATGAGGTCAGCCCAGTGATTCATAAAGAGTAAGTGAAGTAAAGATCCTGTCACTGAAACTCGCTTTCAAAGCACACGAGTCCTGAATTTTCAGTGACAAGCATTTCTGACCTCCATGTTCTGCTGTCTGATAGTCTGTCCTTATTTTCATTGTGTGTGTTGTGCGACTGCAGGCCTTGTACAATGTTTTACCCTGATTGAGCCCAGCACCGACAAATGGCATTTTCAAACGCTTTGCAGACATAGCTCATTCATTCTGTTGGCTCCACCGAGGTGGGGAGGGGCAGGTAGCATTGTGTCTGTGGAATGAATGAGGAAGCAGAAGGGCAGAGAGGTTAAGTGACTTGTAGAAATCACACAAGGGTCAGGGGCTGTGTGTGAATAGGATTCAACCTTCAAACTTTTAGTCCAAGGCTCTGGCCACTAAGCCCCTTTCCATTGCTGGCAGCTTGGAAGATTCAAGTTGTGTTTCAGCATTCCAAATGAAGATGTGAAAAAAGCAAAATGGTGGGTGAAAGGATTGATTTTGTCTTGGTTAAATGTTGCAGAATAGTCTTGCTCTTGTTGGTTTTAGAGCTTGTCCTATGTCCAGTTCTTAAATTGTGGTACATTGTAGGTGATGTGTGTAGTTAGACCTTTAAGAAGACGGAGGCTCAAGTGGTAAGTGTCCTGTGTCACAGTGGCACCCCTGCTCAGGTCCTCCTCCTCACCCTTTTTCCAAAGAGAAGATGTCCTCAGGACCACTTGAATCAGACTTTATTTCACATCACCCTCCACACCAGCAGCTTTTGCAGCTTCCAGATCAATGTTGTTTATCATGGCTACAACATTCTCGGGACCAAATGCTGTAGAAAAATGCCAGCAATGAAGTGTTCCCTGGGTGGGTGTGTGCTACTCTTTGCCTTGGCTTTGTCTTTGGAGGCTGAGCCTGTCTGCTCTCTTTCCTGCTGCTTCTCCTTCTTTTCTCCCAACACTCAAAACCCAGCAAGATCTGTGTTCACAATAGCTTCTCTAGCAAATTAGTCTTGGAATCAAGTCTTGAGTACAACTTTCCCTGAAATAATAACTTTCCCAGCTAATTGTAAGTGTCTGAAAAGTAGTTTCCAATGAAAACGATGTCATTTCAGCCCAAGTGATTATCCTACAGTTGCAATTGTTTTTTATCTTGACCCTGCAGTTTCTTTACATCTTGACCCTATGGAGGAGTTTTAATGAAATGGTGAATTGGTTTCTGCCCCACTAGAGAGAGACAATTGAATATAAGTTGTATTAAATTCAGAGAAATGAAGACCTATCCTGTGTGGGGTTTGCTAGATAAATCTGCCTCTCCCTATACATTATTAATGATAATGTGGCTTCAAACTCAGTGGTATTCAATACCAAATCAAAGCTGACTCATGGAGAAAAATACTCTTTGATTCTATTTAGTCCGCATTTTCCTCCCCACTTTAGGGTGTCTGCCTGTGCCATTGGGGGTGGGGTTGTTATAATACGGTCTGAATACCTTCTTATAAGTATTAGAAGTATGGAAATGCAGAGCCCTCCATGACCCCCGGAGCCCTCTGTCGATCACTGGTGTTTGTTGTAGGAGGAAGGCAAACATAAGCATAGAAGTGTTATTGAACAGAAACCCCTTCAAAAATGTCTCTGGGCTTTTGTTCTCAGGGTTGCACGGCAGTAGGGGGCCCCCCTCCTCAGAAAGCATACTTATGCAAGTATTAAGAACTGGCTGCGATAAGAAGT
This sequence comes from Uropsilus gracilis, assembly GCA_004024945.1. NCBI lineage: Eukaryota > Metazoa > Chordata > Mammalia > Eulipotyphla > Talpidae > Uropsilus > Uropsilus gracilis. Next base: position 84,089 of record PVHY01002652.1, on the reverse strand, counting down.
AAAGCTTAAGAGACCTTCATCATTAGCTGCTAGTGGTAGAGATTAGCGATCCTACTACAGGATTACAGACGGAAAGAGTGCCAGTGTTGGTTAATTGTTCATTAATGCTTGTAAAATAAGCCAGCTGGAGGAAAACTGGCCATTGTCTGCTCTCTCTGAGTGAAACTAAATTGGATCTGATTATCAATGGTGGTATTGATGTCAGAAAAAAAATACACATGTAAACTTCTTCCCTGTGACTCCCTCTCAATTTTAAATATTTAATTAAAAACTGTTATCCTGATAAGCAATGATTAGGTTGTCAATGCCTGTTTCTATCTGTGGCTGACCTTTATCTCTGCTAAGAACACTTTCCCTCACATGCATTTTGCTCTTTTAATTTGGCTGTGAAGCAGAAAATAAAACCAGCTATCTAAAGTGACTTGTCGATAAAATAAGCCTCATGATTTGAGGTTATAAGTTTAAGATATAGTGGACGAGCTACTTAAAAATGCCAAGAACCTTAGACTCTTCTTTCTTCCTGCCTCCATCCTCATTTCTTCCCTTCCCTACTCAAACCTCACTTTGTAGTCATGGGTTCTTCTTTCCTTCTCCCACACCCAGGCACCGGCAAGGTTAAGTGATCTGCCCGAAGTCATAACACTGTCTGAATCAGGAAAAGAGCCAAGTACATTTGCCTTACTCTAGAAAATGTCACTCTAACAGTGGAGACTGTATATTTAACTTTCACTCATTTCAAAGCAGGAAAAATGTAAATATATTTTCTCTAGTCCCTTATTTTAAGACAAGGTTTGGAGGTAGTGTATTCAGAAAACATTTATTGAATTCCCCCCACAGGCTGTGATGATACAATAGATGCATTTCCTGCCCACAGTGAGCTTAGAGTCTAGCCAAGGCAGATGATATTGTACAAAATAAAAATGGAGAAAAATCTCATGGAGGGAAAGCAGTGAGTCTAATTAGGCTTTTTCAGAGATAAGATTTAGATTTGAAAAAAAGACATGGTCTCCCAAACACAAAGGTTGAGAAACAAGTGGGAGGCAATCAGGCAAATCTAGAGGAAAGGTTTTCCAGGAAGGTACTGGAGTTTGTGTGAAAACCTTGAGGTGTGCAGGGATCTCAGCGTGTTGGAGCCCACTGCTCAAGGCAAAGGATACCATCTCAGAAGTCAGAACAAGGTCAGATTAGTCATTTGCAGCAGCCACCCTATTGACAAGTGGTTTATAAATCCTTTTGGCAGATGATGCTTGAGTGTCTCACAGAAATGCTGGCTCCATCCTGTCTCTATCTCCTCCATCTCACTTTTTTCTGTATTCAATATAGTGAAACCACAAGCACCTTCCTTCTCTTCCTCTAAGATCCAGATCCATGTTTCTGTGCTTGCCAGTCCCTCTGCTCTCACACACACATTTCATCATCTGTGAACCCCTCTCTCTAATCATTCCTTCACTTTTCATTCAACAAATACTTATTGAGTATTTATTGGTCACCAGTTTTAGGTACCACAGGTTTATTGGGAAACAAGATCCGAAGTCCCTTTTATTGTCAGGTCTGCTGTCACGCCTCAGAGGCATATTCTTCCCTGTCTATGACATTGGCCCCTTTTGTTACTTTTATAGGAGGTTTCACATTCTGCGATTGTTACAGTTACTACATGTTTACTTATCTTTATCCTATAAATGCAAGCAAGCACCATGAGGGCAGGGTTAATTCCCTCATGTTCATCATGAAATTTCCATGACTTGAACAGCACCTGATACACAGGTGGAAACTGATGTCAAGTCAGAAGGAGAAGTAGTGTTTATGTAGAACTGACTATGCTCCAAGAACCCCCACCCCTAACTGAATGCCAGAGGGGCAGAACACCATGCCATTTTGTGGCCACACGGCTGTGCTTGTTTTTAAAATGCCACCTTTTCAGATATTCAGATATATTGAAGAGATTGATTGATTTGGTGGCATTTGTTGCATGATTTGCTTTATAAAAATGCACATTTGTGATCAGTGATCAAGATACTATCAAACCCTTTTGATTCGCAGATTCACCGGCTAATAGTTAAGCAGAATTTAAGATCCTTCCCTCATAAAACAATAGTGGCATCTGGTTATTGTTTTGTATTTGATAGTGCTAAAGTGAAATATACAAAGTCTCTCTTTTTATATCTTGTGTTCTGATCATTCATAGGTCTTAATTTGCATATCTACAAAGTATCCCCGAGGAGGTTACAGGTAGATTGTCATAATGACTCTCTTTTTTTTAATACTTGGAAAATTGTGATGCAGAGATGATAAGTAACCGTTTACTGTGACACTATTTCAACATAGACTGGGCATGAGGAGTTGACGCTCTGCATTAGGCAGGGGTGTCAGGGATTATGGGCTGAGCAGGTTTGTTATTCAGCTGACTGGCAACTGTTGGTTGCCAGTTGGTGTTGGTGTTGGTTGTTCCAGCAGGAATTGTATATGGAGCACAAATACTCCCATGCTTTGTTATCTTGTAGCTATTTTTCTGACCTCTGCTGTTGTACCTTTTGTTATCTACCTGCTTTGCTGTGATTGAAAGCTAGGTGCCTACAGGTGTCAGGACTTGAAAGTAAGGCAGCAACTGAAAACCTGGCAGGTGTTCAGACAGAAATGAGTACCGATTCCTAACACGTTCTTTCTCCATGTTGCAGTGTTTACTTATTGACACAAAAAGTATTTCAGGAGAATCCTGGATTCTGAGTGGTCCTGTTTTGAGTCTTTTGAGTTATTACTTTCAGTCTCCAGTATTTGTGAATGGCCGAGTGATTTCCAGGACCACAAATGTAACACTGTGTTCCCCCATCACTGTAATGGATTACCTCAACTGAAATGTCCTACTTAAAATCGTTCTATTATAGTTTATTAATGTTATTCAGAAAATCTCTCTGAGCATTGCAGTTGCAAGATGAAAAGGGGTTACAATTCAGACCAAAGGAGGGCTGATGGAGAGAGGGAAAAAAGGAGGAGCAAGAGACCACCATTGTGCATTGTAAGCAACAGACAGAGCCTGTTAGATGGGTAGATGGGGCTATGTAGGCTTTCCAGATAGAGGTTTTGGGAGAAAGTTTACTGGTCCTGACCCAGCTCTCAGTGTCAGTGATGACGGAGTTGCATAAGAGTCCAACAGATTGAAAGTGGCACTGTGTATTGTTAGAATCAGTTTTAGCAAGTTATAGGGATGATCTTAACTGCCTACACCTTGCATCTTAAAAACAGTTTTTAAAAAAGCTTTTCCTCACCTCTTTATAGCAGTGACGAGCAAAATTCAGCTTGTGACCATCTAAATATATCAAATTCCCTATTGCATTGTCTAAGTCTTATTTTTATATCTTTATAACACTGGTGAACAGGACTGAAGAGTCTGCTTACTATCCACATTACTCTCCTCTGCACATTAGGCTCCTACAGCAGAAAGCACAGGGCCTGATGTGAAGAGATGGCACTACTGGTAACTCTTTGGAATCACCTTGTCTTTGTAATGGTGTGTCAAGTACAAAATAGTTTCAGGATGAACACACACACAGAGTCTACAGTCTAAAAGGTAGGATTTCCACATCCTAGAACAGATGTGCTTAGAAGGCTATCATGGTTCAAAAGAACAAATTTAGTATTTTAAAATATTTCTGAGTGCTTTCAGTGTTAAGGATTTTTCACCCAATCCTGTTTTGGGAATTAATAGGAAGGCAGAAAATATATCCCCTCCTCACAAAGTCATCTTACTTTTGCCATCTGGGGAAATTTAATAGTAGAGTCAAAGTTTATGGTGCTCTGATATTGTGTGCATTCTTTCATTAATGTATGCTTGGGGATACAGATATTTTTAAAGCACAGATTGACAGCATTTTTTAAAAATAACCTATTGGCCATATGTCTTAAGCAAAAAAGTTCAAATCAGCTTATTAGAGGAGTTGGAACTACTAAGAAATGACTATCTTTTCCTACCACTCCTATCACTTTGATAGTTTGGGCAGTTTCCAGTACTTTCTTTTCCTTTTGGATATTAGAAAGGCCTCTTTTAAGAAGATTAATAACTCCAGTTTGATGAACTACAAAATTTCTGTTTCTTGTTTTATTGAAAGCATCTCCTTTTTTGTTTAGCTAATATCTGGGAAGATTGGTGGAGAAGAGACTCTGGGATTTCTAGGATTTCATTTTCCGAGTCCAAATTCTCCCTCCTCCCATATGTATACTTCCCATATGTGTACTCCATATGTATATGTATGAAGTATACATATTCCTATATGTATACTTGAAGGTACAGGTGGAGAGGAGGGGAGAGAGGCAGAGTACTTTTTGCATCTCTGGGAATCACAACACTGTGTCATGGCAGCATCACAATGGGAACTTCATCTTCAGGTGCACATTATGTATTCCATTAGTGATCCTGTGTGGCCTTCTCTTTGGATTGTTCCTGACTCAGGAGATGCTTATTTACCCTCTACCTTTCTGCAGTAGCTTTTCTGCCCCCTTTATCTAGAGTCTCCTTTTCTCATTAGGGATCCCTCTTGAGCAAAGTTCATTAGGAATGAGTGGGGCCAGGCTGCCTTCTTTAGTTCCTGTGTGATCTGTGGGAAGACTTGCACAATGTTGCCTTACTAAATAGGAGCACTTGATGAGCTGCCTACTTCTCAGTTCCTCCCTAGCCTCTAGCCCAGCCTCAAGTCAGATCCTCTCTTCTTCCTGTGCCTCATTGGATCTCTGGATATATGCCTCATGTTGCCCAGGATATTTTCAGTTCTGCTCTGAGAGTAACCATGGGCAAGCCTAGCAATCCCAATCTAAAACAACCTCTGACCTGAATTTAAGAATAAAGACTCTTCTCTTGTAGGTAACTCCAAGTCTGGTGAGTGATCCCTTGAGGTTCTCTTTGCTTGGTTTGAAGTTGGTGTCTATAGAAAGACAAAGCATCATAGAAATCCCTATTTCTATTAATTCTCTAAAATCAAAGGAACTTCCTCTCAATACATTTCCAGCTGTTATATTGACTATTGATGGTGACAACAACGCTTGGCTAATTCTGAATAAAGCTTACATCAAGGCATAAAGCACCACAATTTTAAAATGTGGCACACATATTTGTTAGCTATAAGGTCATAGCTAACCTCAAAGACAATGGGAAATGTTCCATTCCATGTTCAGTTATTAGTTCTGTAGCAATCTCAGCAGTGCTTTCTTTTTTTTTAATTAGTGTTTACATATATGTATATATTTTTTTACATTCTCCCACTACCATATCACCTGTGAACTCTCATCCTAATCTCTTGTGCTCACCTCTCCTGATTTTATCCTCCCTCCCACTCCCTTGTGATATGCTTTAGTTCTATTGTCAGTTTGTTAATTTTAACCTTTTTCTTGTCCTTTGTTTGTTTTTCCTATATCCTGCATATAAGTGAGATCATCCTGTATTTATCATTTTCTTTCTGACTTATTTCAGCAAACATGATTACTTCTAGCTCAATGTTGCCGTGAAAGACATGAGGCTGTCTTTTTTGATTGGTGAATAATATTCTATTGTGTACATATACCACAACTTTTTGATTCATTCGTCTATTTTGGGGCATTTGGGTTGTTTCCATATCCTGGATATTGTAAACAGTACTGCAACAAACACAGCAGAACAGTACTCTCTTACCATATCTATAAACACACCTCTCCCATTTCTTACATATACCCATCTATTGTGATTTATCCATAACTTCCCTTTTACCTTGTATCCTTTCCTTCCAATTAGAATGCTTTATTTTTCCTTCAGTTTCAAGGTCTTTGCCCCATCTTTACCTGTTGAAATTTTACTTATCCTTAAAGGTCCTGCTCATGAAATCTTTTTTGGTTTGACCAATGTAACTCAACCTCACCTTTCCAAATACTAGCTTAACATTTTTTTGTGTCTATGGTAGTATTCATTATTACTCCAGTTTCTTATTCCTCTGTTCAAAACTTTTTGCCTGTCTTCTAAGCACCAGAGAATGTATTAAATGATGGGACTAAAAAAATGAGTAGCGCAAAAATCACTGACCTCAGGAAAGTTGTCCTAAGAGGGCAGACAGAACACAGACTTGTGAAAATTTTAAATGTCAGTTCAGTGAAAGCAAAACTCCTTGCTTCACTCAAGAGAGAAAGTAACAATTAATACTTGGAAACATTAATTCATTCTATTCACAAAGATTTATTCTATCAATAAACCTGATCTATGCCTCAGACACAGAGTGGGCAATGAGAATATAGTGGAGGATAAGAAAACAGTCCATGTTCTTTCACACACTTTAAATAAATGCTAGCAAAAATAAGTTACAAAAATGATTGGTAAATTTTATGAAATGGGATATGGGGGGTCCTAAGAAAAGGGGATACTTGGATGTGCTGCTGAATTTGAATTTATTGTGACCTTATGCGGAATTTAGGCTGCATTATTTTTGTATTTATTGAAACTCTATTGAAATTGTTGGGTTAAAAAATGAGTTTAAGTACTGTTAGATGTACATATGCATAATTGTCTCCTGATTTTCAACAGTTAGTCCTGAGAGTTTATGTTAATAATGCCCTTAAAAGCTAAGAGATGATATCATCTCTTTCAAGCTCAGAAAAGTGAAACAACGCTTAATCTCTCTATTGAACAATCTGATCTAAATCAATACCACATTAAAAAATATACATAAAATGTATGTAAATGTACATACACAGAATGACCTTAGTTTATATGTATTGTTGTAAACAAAAACTAAGCATCCTTATAGTCTTCATAGTGTCAATATAGATTCTTCCCACAGTAGGCTCACTACTATGTAGGCTTCACATAGTAGGCCCACTGAAAGCCACAATAGGTTCTCAGTGAATATCTTAACTTTAATTCATTCTTGTCTTAACTTTAATTCATTCTTGATTCAAATATTCTTCCACCCTATCTTTTTCACTGATGAAGTGCTATTGCAAAGTGTTAGAATAACCTCAAAAATGATTTTGACAGAACATGCTAATTTGAGACATAAAGAAAGGAAATGCTTGAATATGCCAGACTAGATACCCTTAGTTTTTAATTTTGGTAACTAATTTATAGGCAAGCAAAAACATACCTATATGAGTACACTTGCCTATGCTCTTGTGTCCATGGAGCAGGGATTGGTAGCATGCAGAATATTTCTTTTTGTATGGAAAATGTGGATGTTTTAGTAACTACAGCATGAAGTGAGCTCATTGCCCTTTTTACTAAAAGAAGAATAGCTTTTATTTGCTGGACCAGTGGAGCAATTCCAAGGAAGAACACCCCCTCCCTGAAGAGGTCTGAGGTATTTAAAGTGTAAAGGGTGCTAGAGAGAAGGCAGGATTGGTGAGGGGAAAGGGAGGCATAGAGTTCTCATAGAGCAGGCCTAGAGGTTGTTCATGCTTATTTTATGGGGGTTAGGGATATGGGCTTAACTTGTGCTTCACAGGGATTTGGAGAGTTTGAAGTCTTAAGGTTATTCTTGGTCACTTTTGGTGTTTGTGTCTGCTTTTTAGAGTAGGGCTACTTAATAACCCCTTAGGACCTGTTTCAACTAGCTTCTGCTGGTTATACTCAACTCACCTTGTAAACAAACTTAACAAAAGTTTGAAAAGAGAGAGAAACTACTAGAAAACAAAAGAACAAAGAATATGCTTTGAGTGCTCCTTGTGCAAAAGGCTTGAATTCTGCAAAAAGTTACTGACCATGGTTTCATTGTTGGTGTTTCTGACAATATTTCAAATCTGTAAAATTTCTCTAATAAATGTGGTTCCAGATATTTTCCATGAGTGGTAAGAATGAGGAGCTTCTACTAAGAATAAAGCTATTTTTCTTGGGTTCTCAGATCACTAGGAAAGTACTTGGGATTAGTGATAAGAAACATTAACACAAAAATGTTTTCTCCTCTGAAGTTGAAGGTTTTGTCTCTTAGAGGAACTATTCTTTCTTATGTCCATCGGCAAATTCACAAGTCTCTTTCAAAAACAATCTTTGTGAGAATAACTAAAGAAATAAGTTAGAGGTGCTTGAATAGTCTCTGAAAAAGAAACTATCTTTGATTTTACAAGCATGTCTATGAATGCTTATTAGGATAATTTTCACAAATAATGCAATATTTCTCAGTGTTTTATAAGGAACACTGTTGGGTGTTACTAGATACTAGTGTCCCCTCTTCCCCACACCCCCGAGAAAAGATTCATTAGTCAAATGAGTTCAATTTGGAAGCCCTGAGTTACACTAAAATAAATTTGATTCTCAGAGCCTTGGCAACCTAAAGTTCAGTGAATATGTAAGCATAGCCAGTATGAAGCACTTCTCAAACACGGGGGAGTGTGGGAGACTGTGACCATATCAACAGACTAGTGCTCTGACGTGCACACTTTGGGAAAAGCTAAGGTAGTAGGTCCTTCCCAATTCTTATGTCTATGATAAGCGCTCTTTCATCAGTATTTAATCTAGCTGGAAATTGGATAAGGAAATGCTAGTTAATAATGGGAAAACCAGGTATTGGCTATTGCATATCAGTTGATATCATGCTTATTATCACTTAGAGTTGTCATGAAAGCATCCCCAGTCATTGTGCGAGGACTGGCGGAGTATGTTGGACACACTTTATTATATAAAGAGATTATAATCTAGTTTGGAGGAATGCAAAATTTAATCACTTCAAAATCATAATAAAAATACCATGCACAAGATAGCATGGAGGCCCAGAGAAGGGATACTTAGTTTAGCCTGGGTATTCAGGAAGACTTGTTGGAGGAGGTTATCTAATAACTTACTTAATGAAAGAGCACTCATGTGGGAGTGTTATCTTCTACCTAGATGTTTTACCTAAAACATCATGATCATCAGCAAGGATGAGGAAAATGAGGAAACTATGGGCATTTGATTTTTAATATTACAGAGAGAACTATAAAAGAATATCTGTTTGAAAGAAGAGACTGTGCTACTTGGGAGCAAGAAGGGCAAGTCAAGTACTTGGGATTCGTCTGAACCACTTCAGTCAACTCCACAGACACTCTCAGGTCAAGACCAACATCAACCTTGGAGCTGAACTTTAGATGGAGGAGACTTTCTTTTTTTTATTATATCAAAGCCAAACACATCTTAAAAAGGCTTCAAATAACTAAATTTAGGTCTGTGACAAAAGAGAAAAAGAACAGTGATGGTCTTCTAAAGCAAAGAGGGGCTTCTGAGGAAGATCACGCCTTTCACTCTACCTCATTATGCTGTAGCTGGCGGACTGAGAGGAAAAATGCTTCTCTGTGTAGCAGCTCATTAGCAAAAGAAGAACTCTGACATTAGTTAAAATGTTGATAGATGTGACAGGTGGTGTGAAGACAAGATGGTGTTGTCAAATAGGAGTGGGAGCCCTCCAGTCTCCTGTCTTGCTTTATATAACCAGTTTATGTAGCATATATTAAACTGCTAAAAGAGAGTCGTGGCTGAGTAAAACATACTGGGAAAGTACAGATTAATATTTTGAACCAAATACTATTTTCTATGTAAAAACCTTCCTTATTCTTTAGTGCTTTTATCTAAACCTGTTTTTTGACTTTATCTTATGTCTTTTTATATCTAGTTGAATTTTCTTCAGTTTCCCTGTCTCTAGATTCTCTACTTAATTCCTTTCCTCTGCCTAAAATGTGCCCAGGGCTCCTCTATTGGAGAAAGAAGAAAAGCAAAAACAAAGAAAAAAATACTAAAATATTTCACCAATCCCAGAAACCTTTTCAGTTTCCATACAATCTTCAGTTTCCCTACATTCTTCTCTTTTTTTATTTATCACATTCCTGCTTAAAAAGATTTTCATTCCTAGTTTATTCCTTTCTAATCACTCATTCATTCTTTAATCATTTGCAACATAGTTTTAATTCCTAACACTATGAGGAAACAACTTCTCAAAGATCTTCCATGACTTCCTAGTAAGTAAATTTGATAGCCATTTAGTTTTTTTTTCTTTTTAACTGTTGTTCTTATCTCTCCATGCCTGTATTTTCATGATACTGTTGTTCACATAAAACACTATATATCCCTTTGTGTATTGTGATACATACACACACATCTGGATTTCCTTCTAAGACATAGCTGGAATGCCCAGACCAGTCACTTATTATGCTACTTGGGTCACATTAACTAAATTAGACCCTTAGTTATCTCACCACTAGAAGAGAAGACTAACACTCACCTATCTGATAGACTTGACACAAAGACTGAAATTAGGTGGTATACGTAATAGGTTCATAGATAATCTATAATAATAACCTTTGAAATAGTAATAGGTGCTCAACAAATTAGTCCCTTCCTGCTCCCAGCTTTCTGAACCACTTCTTTAACTCATTCTCTGGACCCTCTTCTTCCTATCACTAGTGTAGCTATTCTCTAACCTTCACTTTTTGGCCTTAAGTCTTATCTATGCTCCTTTCCTTGAAATCTACCAACACTCATTTCCCTAAGTATTACTTTTATGATTGCCTCCCCCCCATGTATATGCTCTTAATTTATTTCCTTCTTGCTACTCATTACAACCTTTATGTACATATTCCACTGTCATCTCACATTAAGTGTGTCCAAAGGAATGCACATCTTTCCTTCTAAGTGTCTTTTCTCTATGTCTCTCATTTTTGTTAATAACACTATCATCTCCCTAGTTCCCAGGTTAAAAATATCACTTTTGTCTTTGATCTTTCCTCTTTTCACTTCCTCTAGTCAGGAATCAAATACCATGACTTTCAACTCTGCAACACCTCTGAAACCTTTAACTTCTTTCTAACTGACATGTCACTATTTTCAGGTTTCATTCTCATTGCTATTTTAAGAGCAATAGACAGTCTTAGGTATGCATTTAGGTTGTTTCCCTGCTCTCATTATTTTTCCACTTCAACATACACACATATAAACAGGTAGTAAATAACTTGTTGGTCTTGTTACCCATCCCTTTGTACAAAAATCTTTCCTTGCTATTCATTGCCTAAGAAATTCAGATTCTTAATGATTTTTTAAATCAAACTTTCAGTCTTATCACCAACTTCTTGTAGTCCTCCATCTAAATTGAACTACATATTTTAATTCAGTAGGACTAAATGTGGGACTGCCACTTTGGTCTGTGTTGCCCAGACATAGGTCAAACAAGTTTACATCCCCACAGAGATGTAATCACTTCCTGTTTTAGATTTCCATAGAACTTTGTCATATCCATTTCATGATATTTCTTATATCATTCATAGAAATCTGTTTGTATGTATTAAATTGTAGGAGTCTATAAATCTGTAGACTCTACATCTATGTTGTGCATATAAGTTCAGAATACATAGGTAGTTAGTGCACATTAGCTAAGAGTTAGCATACTAATGACAAGAATGCCAAGCTGAAATGTCTGCCTGTTTTTATGCAACCATGAACTATGAATGCACTAGACATTGAATTTCTTTTAATTGTGGTAAAGTAATACAGGACATAAAATTTCTCATCTTAATCTTTTTTAAAGTATATACTTCAGTGGTACTAAGTACCTTCAAATTATTATGAAAACAATCTCAGTACTTTTTATCTAGTAAAATTATATATTTTTAAGAAATGAAACCACTTTCCATTTCTTCCTTTCCTAGCACAATTGTAGTGGCAGTCTCTGTGAATTTACTATTCTAGATACCTCATATAAGTGAAATCATATTGTCATTTTTGCATCTCGTTTATTTAACTTAACTTGGGTGCTCTGGAGTCTTTTCATATTGTGGCAAGTGGTAAAGTTTTATTCTACTTTCTAAGGCTAAGTAGTAGTTCATTTTATGCACATACCAATTTTGTTTATCCATGCACTTGTATCTACCCTTTGTCTACTACAAGTGGTACTGTTAGGATATGGGTGTAAAAATGTCCTTTCAGGACTTTTCAGATCTTTTCAGCACATATCCAGGAATAGAATCACTATATATTTTAGAGGGACCATCATACAGTCTTTCATAGAGGCTATACTACCTTATATTTCAGTCAGTAAATTACCAAGTTTCCAATTATTCCATATCCTTGACAGACCTTGCTATTTTCTGTTATTTTTGTTATCATCCTAATGAGTGTGTCATAGTATCTTATTGTGGTTTTTATTTGTATTTCCCTAGTAATTAGTGATGCTAAACATCTTTTCATGTGCTCTTACTTTTGCCATTTGTATCTCTTCTTCGAAGAAAAGTCCATTCAAGCCTTTTATCACTTTAAAAAAGTTTTGTTGTAGTTTTTAGGAGTTGTATGAGTTCTTTATGTGTTGGGGCATAAACTCCTTATCAGATATATGGTTTACAAATATTTTCATGCATTCTATAGGTTGCTTTTTTGCTCCATTGAATATGTTCTTTCTTGATTTGACATGATTAGACAGAGTTGCCTTTTGCCAGTGAAGAAATTGCACTCATAGTGTTTAGCTTTGGGGGAGGAGTTCATTCCTTTATGGAATTGTTATCTACTACTAAATTAATTACTTCTAGACTGTGACTAGTTTGATTTTTAAGCACCAGGAATTCTCTTATAGTCCTCAACCTCTGTATCCTCATCTCTGGTCTAGTCTACTCTAATAGTAGTCTGAGCCTAAGGATTTTCATTTTTATAGTTAAACAACTATATTAATTGTTTCTACCCCCACCTCTAGTTTCTGATCTTGGTCTTCATCCCAAATATTTAACTGTTGGTCTCCATCATTTACAGTAAAGGTGCTTCTATATTAGATGTAGTTTATATTGAGTCTTCCTGGTTCTTGACCAAACTCAGCATTAAAAAGGATATATGCTAATAAATTGGTGAAACAGAGTCTGGACCTAGGCATCCCTGAAGATCCTATCCCCAAAACCATGCCTTATCCTCCAATACTTTAGATAAAAATGTTGCTGGGGCTCCATATAATAAACCATTTCGCTGTTACTGGAAACTCTGGTTCTTTCTCATTTCTTAACATGTGTACTTGTGATACTGTTAGTGGGTAGAATGACGGGTACCTGGGATTCCTAAATCTGTACAGTCTAAATAGGTTCTACCATCTGCCACTCAAAGACAAACAAATTCTTAGTGCATAAGACCTTCAGTAGAAAAGAACTTTAACAGAATTAACATGCATTAGAAAAGAGAACATAGTCAAAATAGTTTCCAATTAAACACACAAAGTTATTCATCCCCTCTTGGATAAATGCCCAGTCATACAGGGTTGGCCCAAAGCCGGTCACTGAGGCCCAGAAGCTTGCCACAGGTCTAAGACACCTTCTGGTGAGGACCCATAGGAAAGGAGCAGAAGGGGCCAGGTAAGTCTGGAAGGAAAGGAACAAAATCAAGATACAAATCAAGATCAAGTTTGCCATTGTCAGTCTCCCCACAAGTCTCTCACTCATATCTCTTTCAAATGTCTCCTTCCATGCCCCCCAAGACCATAGTACAAATTCATGGCCAAGAAGCAAGCATATCTTCATGTGCCTCTCTGCTCCACATGCCTCCTCAAGTTTTCTGCTAGTCTTCTTTTCTTCCTTCCAACTCCTCTATCATGCTCTTCTTTTACATGCTCAGCTCCACCCTTCAGCAGGTGGGCCAAGGAACCTGGAACCTCCCCTTTCTCTGGGGATTGCACAGTTACAACACTAGTTACAACCCAGTTACAACTAGTTACAACACAGTCACTATCCAATAAAACAGAAGTTAAACAATAAGAGTTATTGGTTGCAAGTCACACAATTCACCCTGGTCACTTAGAGCATGAAGGGGTGTATCAAAGCATATGATGTACCCCAAAGAGTCTCTGAGAGGGTCAGAGAGCTTGATGGTGTGGAGAAGTGCCCAAGCACATTGGGGAACCCTTCTAGCAAAAGCCTGCAGAGTTGCCTCCACTTAACACTATTTGTTCTGAAACTAGACACCAGAAGTTCTGCCCCACTCATAGAGACAAATTGACATATTTTCACAGTACTTTACCGAAGATCACATCTCCTCATACAGAGTTGTCTCTTCATATTTCTTCTGCATCCAGGTGATTGCATTGTTGAGACCTAAACTACACTCCTATGCTGTTGCTGCAAAGGAATCTGGGAATATTCTGTTAATTATCCAACCCTTGTAACAGAAGTATGCAAGCGAAAGGGGACTGGGTAGGTTTTTTTTTTGAGACTAGGTCTCGCTACTTTTTTTGCCCGTGGAACTGCAGGCTCCCATTGCCCAGGGTACTACAGAGTTAAGCAATCCCCAGCCTCAGCTTCCCAGGTAGCTGGACTTACAGGCATGCACCACCACGCCCAGCTACATTTTTTTGGAATTAAGTCTCACTATGTGCCCCTGGCAGGACTCGAACTGTGATCCCTGGCCCTGTCCACGGCTTCCTAGGCTGCTGCTTGCAGGCATGTGCCACCATACCCACCCTGGATAGGTTTCAATGGAAGCAATCTATTTATGTGCCATGCGTAATATATGGGATTCTTTATCATCATTAAAATATCAAATAACATCAATATAATATCAAATATAATTATTTTAACTACATTAAAGAGATCACACAAGCACTAACTGGTCTCTAGTCACTTTAAATCAAGATGTATAAACACGGATACAGATGAACACATACAGAAACGGTCTAGACAGGTAGAAGAAATGTGACAGATGCATGATAAGAAATTAGTGACAGCAGGACCTGCTGTGTTTGTTTTGTTCTGGGATTATTCTTTACATAAATCACTTCTTAAGCAGTGACCCATTGAGGATGGATAAAATGTGCAATTTCATTCCCTAATTATGTAAAAGACAGTCCCTTTATTCCTTCACAATTTCCCATATTTCACAATTTTTTCCTTTCCCCCAGCCTCTACTCCTTAGGAATTTTTGGTTTTGTTTTTATTTTCTGATTTTTGCTTTCCTTTTCTTTTCTTTTTACTATAGTTGAATGTAAATCTAGCCTGGGCTGTGGAGAGCAGTTATTTAACATATGGTTCCCAGATAAGCTACTGATCCTAATTTGGAAATGAACTGAGATGGGCTAAAGAACTTTTCCCAGAAAGTAAAGCAGCTATTTCTTGGCCTTTTGGCTAAGATCAAGTGCAGAATATGAGTCAACTACAATATAATCATTCAGCTTAGCTGATATTCACTTTTTTTAGAGTAAGTTTTCTCAATGAAGGAAGCAGTGTGTCAACTTATTCTTTGGTTACAAGTCTCTTACTTCGTTGTGTACCAGCATTTAATTAGTGCTGATACATTGCAAATCTGTCTTTATAGGAATCTTAAAATCACTATAAATATGAAATGACAATTTAGGACCTATATTAGTTATTACTTTGGATGCAGCAAATTATCATTGTCTTTTAAGAGACTCAATCCAACATACTCCTCAGGGAAAAAGAGACAAGAAACCAATAGTATCTCAACGGTGTGTTCAAAGATAGTGAGTGAAAACCAATCTGCTGAGGTAGGATTCTCCTTTCTTTCCATTTTTGTTTGCTACATGTTACAGAGGTACCGGCAACTATTGTTGCAGGGTCAACTGAAGGACTCCAAGGGAACCCAAAACCCACATGCTCTAAATGGGTCCAGCCATCTACAGCATAAAATGAAACAGATTATTAGTGTGTAAGACCTTCAATAGAAAATAACTTTAATATAATTTCTTTGCAATAGAAAGAAGATATTAATTCCCAATGAAACACCCAAAGTTATCTATCCCCTTGTGGGCAAATGTCCAGCTTTAAGCAGTGTTGGCCAGAAGCAGAACTGCCAAGGTCAGGAAACTTGCTACAAGTCTGAAGACCCTTCTGGTGGGAAACCACAGAAAAGGGGCAGAAGGAGGCAGCTAAATCTGGTAGAAAAGGCACAAAACCAAAATAAAAATCAAATAAAGGCTACCATTGTCAGTCTCCCTACAGGCCTCTCACCAACATCTCAAGTGTCTCCTTCCAGGTCCCAAGTCCTTGTGCAAATCCCAGTCCAACAAGCCAGGGTGGCTTTTTCTCATCTCTCTGTTCCACCTGCCTCCTCCAAGATTTCTCTTTCCAGCCTTCTCTCCTAGGTCCTTTTTAGCTCCCCCCCAAGTCACTCAGCTCCACCCTTCTATGGGTGAGACAGGGAACATGGAACTTCCCCTTTTAGAGTATTTTTAGAGCACACTGTTACAGCATTTTAAGTTAGACTTTCACTAAAAGCTTGTTGAATGAAGCCTTTCTTTTTCAAGCTAAACTTTTCCTATATCTTGTTCAAAATGTCTGCTCTAGAATTTCGTTCAGGGATTTGACTACCTGATGACACCCCCTCACTGCTGCTGGAGAAAGTCAGGCAGATCTTGTGCTCTTTGCAGCAGGCATCTTTGTCTCATCATCCCATCAGTGTAGAAGGTATTTTTCCATTAAAAAATATTTCATTTATCTCTTTCCAACATTTGACTTCTGAGCAGGAATCATAGGTGCCTTTAACCCCATGGTTTACACTTTCCCAGTGATTTAAACTTATTTAAATCAATATCCTTGAAATTCTGGAAGTTCTTTAAGAAAAACAAAATGAACAAACAAACAAATACACAAACCCTAACAGCACAGAAAAAACACCAAACTTGACAAAGTAAAACAATCAATTTCAAGTTGGTGAACCTTTAGAGTATTAATTCAATTGGATAAACTGCAGTTAAATAACTTTTATCAAGCAAACTGTGTTAGGTGGTTTAAAGCAAGAAGAAAAATTCTAAAAACATACAGTAGTAGTTTATGTGTCAAGAAAAACTGAGAGAATTTTTGAAGCTCTGATGTCTAGCAGATAGCACTTAAATCATTTTTCTCCAAACTTCAGTCATAACACTTCAAAGAGTTATAGCCATAATACAAATTTTTAGACTAAGAAGTTGTGTTTGAAGTTATTTTATAGGATTTTGCTGTAAGGGCTCCAATTGATTTGTAGTAAGATAAAAGAAGAAAACTTTATTTTCGAAGCTTTGTCGGAAAAAGCTTACCTTCCATTGGTTGTTCTGCCAATATGCCTTCAAGGCGTGATGATGTCGACACTGATATTATACGCCTATATGAACCGAGCTGGGTTTACACCTCCTGCTGTTTTGTGTAATGGTTAAAATCTGTCACAAAACTGGTGGTGATTTATTAAATGTTTAATGAAGGGAGACAAAAACTTCAATAACTAGAAACAGAAAAGTAGAACATCACATTAAAATATAATAACACATATTACATTTCTATTTTGCATCCCAATTTTCATGTGCTAAAAATGATAAGGGCACATTTGGAAATCCAGACAGCATAAAAGGAATACTGAGAAGGACTTACTTAGGTTAACAAAGGATTTGCTTTAATTTTATGCTTTGCTTTCTTTTTCTTCTCCATAAGAGGTAAAGGAAAGAATAAAACAAAACAAAACAAAACCAAAAAGCCCTCTGTTTCAGAAAAAGAGACTGTGCAAACCTTGCTTAGGAATAGGTTCAGTACTAGATTTTCTATTAATAGTAGACAACAATACTTCACTATCCATGTAAAATTTGATGACAAATTTGAAGCCTGGAATTAAATGTGCTGCATCTATTTATTTTATGGTATTCCATTTAACTACTGCTCTAATGAACTTTCCCTGGTTCATAAATATGAAACAGCAAGATAATAAACAATCACAGACATATCTAAAATCTTGTCCTCTTAAAATAGACTCTCTTTTTCTCTCTATCATAAAACATACGATGCCGTTACAATAGTTTTTCACTGAAAAACACGTAGGGTGTGTTTACATCGCTCACCTAGTGGCTTGATGTCCCAAGCTAATAATGTCCATTCTGTGTTTGTGTGTGTGTGCACATGTGCACACCCTACACTTGTTGCTTTCATTACATTACTGTATGTATTAACTCTTCTCACTATTTGTTTCTCCTTCCCCTCGTCTAAATTATTTAATAGCGTTGCAGTATCAGATGATTCTTTATGCTTATTGATTCTGATTTACTTAATCCTTGTAATGGGGATTTATAGACTAAGTGAAGATGAATTTTGAAAATGCAGAAATATTGATTTTTTTATAGCCATAAAATTCCAATATGACTATATGAACATCTTGTTTGCATTAAAATTTCTAAAAGGTCTTGCCATTTATGTTATCAGAGATAGCCTGGCTTACCTGAGGGTCATTTCTCCACATACTTGGTTCATATGAACTCAATGAATAGAATCCAATAAAATAAATTAATGTGTTTGGGAGTGGGAAAGCCTAACATTTAGTTGATTGGCTGAACTTTTCACTTTGCAGTTGTCTTGTGTCACATTAAGAGATAGAGGCTTCATAAAAAATCTATGTGGTTTTAGCTTCTAAAGTTTTGGTTTTTTCATGAATTCATTAACTAGTGATTCATTATCCATCCTTCCTTTCATTCATATTCACTCACAAAATGTTCACTGAACACATACTTTAGGTATTCCCTAGAAAGTAATGAGAAAATAACAATTCTCATGGTGACAAAACTAATACATTGTAGTAAGTTCTATGAAGAAAACCTGTTTTTACTGTAAGAACTGAAATTCCTTCAGAACAATGAAAGCAGAGAAACCAACTATTTCTTAAAGACTGATAATTGAACAACAAATGACTGTCCATACATTTATGCCAAATAACACAAATTTTACAAGTGTGATTATTTCCATTATCTTGGCACATCAAAGAAAATTAACCACTGGGCAATCTGATCAATTCATCACTTATTCATCTAAGAACCATTGATCTGCTTTAATTTTTCCAGCAGATTTTTGACTGTTTCTTGCTGGAATCAGTATATCTTGGATTTTTAAGTTTCATCTTTTTTTTTTTTTTTTTTTTTTTGAGACTAGGTCCCGCTATTTTTGCCTGTGAAACTGCAGGCTCACATTACCACAGACTCAAGCAATACCCAGCCTCAGCTTCCCAGGTTGCTGGGATTACAGCGTGCAATACCACGCTCAGCAATTTTTTGGGGACTAGGTCTCGCTATTTGCCCCCGGTGGGACTCAAACCACCATCCCTGACCCCAGCCATGGCTTCCTAGGCTGCCACCTACAGGCATGTGCCACCATGCCAGGCCAGAAGTTTCATCATTTTAAATAAGTACTTTTACTTCAATAATTACTACTTAAAAGTTAGAAATCAAACTATCATTTGAAAATTAGCCAAAGAAATTGCAATAATAATGAATTCCGGTATTTTGTTCTCTAATTCTTTTCCAAAGACAAAAGACAAGATTGCTCACTCTGTAGATAGTTTAGTCTGTGTGTATATACATATGGGTGTATACATATATGGATATATATGTATATACATGTATATATGCATGTAGAATATATATTAAAAATATATATTCATATATATATAAATAATTTGGGGAAGTACTTGGTCATCAGGTGAACAGTTAATTTGTGTATTAAGAGAGACAGAGAATGGGCCAGTCTGAGATAGTGTGATACCAGACCTGGCTTCTAGCATTTCCTTTATTATAATTTTGTAAAACTCTAAGGAAGTAAATTCATTGAAGTAAAATGCTCAGCAAAAGTTTATTCAATATGGCCTTTCAAATATTAAAAAAAATTGAGCTGTTCTTAAGGACTTTACCATTTATTTATGAGGAAAAACAATTTTATTAATAATATATGATGGAGTAATAGCAGAGTCATAAAGAAGTATCAAGTAGGATTTATTATTGCATAAATGATAGATAAACAGTGCTGTAGAGAGAGTGAGAGGACACTGTCATCTGAAAAAGCTCCACACAGGAGCTGGAATGCAAAGTGGATGAAAGAATATAAAATCTCAATAAGCAAAGATGCATAAACGGAGGACTCCAGAGAGATAGCTCACAATGAACAGGGGAAAGGAGGCTGGAAATAGTGTGTTAACTTCCATGATTGAAACAGTACACATGGCAGAATAAAACATTTTTAACTTCTTTTTCCCCTTATTATTTCAGTATTCCCTTTCCCTCTTTGTGTGAGCAAATTTAGAAATGCCTCTTTGAATTCTCTGCGTCTCATCCTCCTGCACTAGTGCAAGGGAGGATAGAATCAACCTTGCTAAATTACACTACTTATGGGTGTTCCCTAAATATTTGACCAAAAAAAAATGAAAAGAAGAATGAATCTCTGTTGTCATCTCCTCTGTGTGTGCTTGCCTTCCAGTCTCTTCCCTTTGGCCCTAAGAAATTAGCAACTCAAAGGTCTTAGAAACAGGGAAGTGATTGAGGAAAGTCTTTTTTTTTAAAGTAAGACCTCTCAGCAGTCAGTCCCAATGGAAGGTACTGAATTTATAGCAGCTTCTGGTTATGCTAACAGAGGATCACCCTCCTGTTCCAGAGGAACTTCTCAGGGAAGCTAAGAAAGTTTGGAGTTTATTTCTCTTTCCTTTATCACTGCCCGTGGCTGCCTTGGAGATAGTTAAGGGAGCTGCCACAAAGGCAAGCTAGCCAATGGGGGTGGGGGGTGGGGGGAGGAAGCAGGTAATTGTCTTGGGAAAGTTCAAATTCACTCATATGAGAAAAGAAAGGGCCTCTTGCTTCCTGGGGTCTCAGGGTTATTTTCAGTTTCATCCAGCCACCTGGGTTTCATATCTCCCACATGTCTGATAAGTTACCACTGCACCATCCTACTACAGAAGGCCCGCATGCCTAAGGTAGCCAGTGACTTTTATAATCTGCTCTCACAGTTTCTAAAATTTAAAAATAATTTTTACTGGCTTTTATTTTTCCATTTGAATTGGTTGTTACCATCTCCCATTCCCCAAAGTGTAGATGTGAGTAACTGTAGGCTCTGGTGATAATTATGCTTAGGCTGGGTGTTCAAGTTAAGGTTCCCAGCCTGCCAGTGGGTCATGGTGCTGCCAGGGAAGGCATTTGCTGTTTGCCTTTATCTCTGTGGGGTTCTCACCAAACATCCCCCCTCCCAACAGCTTACTCCTCCATTTCCTCTTCTGACAACACTGAGGATTTGCATGGCTTCCATGCCAGATTTCCACATACTGTGTGCCATAGTGGAAAAATTGGAGCTCAAGATGCCCTTTACCATTTCACTTTGGCACATGTTACCAGTATCTGCAGGTACCTTTCTGCCTTGTTAGGAGGTGGAATTTTAGAAAGGCATCATACTGCTTTTTTTTTTTTTTTTTTTTTTTTGAGACTAGGTCTTGCTATTTTTGCCTATGGAACTGCAGGCTCTCGTTGCCCGGGGTACCACAGACTCAAGCAATCCCCAGCCTCAGCTTCCCAGGTAGCT
Source organism: Uropsilus gracilis (assembly GCA_004024945.1). NCBI lineage: Eukaryota > Metazoa > Chordata > Mammalia > Eulipotyphla > Talpidae > Uropsilus > Uropsilus gracilis. The sequence continues at coordinate 62,858 of PVHY01002652.1, read as the reverse complement.
GGGATTACAGGCACGCACCACCATGCCCAGCTATTTTTTTTGGAACTAGGTCTCGCTACGGGCCCCAGGCGGGACTCGAACCACGATCCCTAGCCCCGGCCGCTTCATAGGCTGAAGCTTACAAGCACAAGCCACCGTGCCCGGCCCATCATACTGCTTTTAAATACCTTCTGTACTTCACGGATTCATCATAATAATCACCCAAATTGACAGACAGTAAAATTTCAACTTAAATTTGCTTAGCAGTCACAGAAGATAACACAGTGTGAATGGTTCCTCTGAATAAACTATAATTGTTTCGTTATACCCATGTATTAGCCTTCTCAGGTAAGGAAGGAATCTATAACAAGACAGCCTGTTGAGCCTACTAAATGAGAAAAATGAAGCTTAATTAAAAGATCTATCTTTGCAATAAGGGAATTGTATTTGTTTGTGCATGTGTGTGTGTATTTTCCCCATGAAAGATTAGAAGATAAATATTTCAATCATGCTTTTATAATTATTTGCAAACATGACAAATGACATGCTGTATTTTGTGATGTCACCAACACTGTAACACTGTTAGGCTTTATTTTGCTTTTGTCAATAGAAGTATAGCAGAGGAAGGTTGACCAGCTATTTTAGAAATCCAAAGGTATGTTATTAAAATCAGAAACATCTCTTGCTGGGATGAGAATGCAAATATATGCACCAGTGCTCCTCTTGCTTAGTCCACAGGACATCTAGTGGTAAACTGTGCAGTAGCAGCAACTCTGTTAGGCCCCTTGTAACATTTTCCATCTGAGAACCTTCCTTTAGATATACTGATCTTCTCTTTATCTCAATTTTGGGGAAACAGAAACTGGCTGACTCAACTGTGAAGTGTATTATGGAAAGCAAATTCAAGTTCATATAGCAGGCAATTAAATGATATTTTGTAATTTGAGTGCAGAGAACTTCAAAAGACATGTAAATAGATTGTAGATTGTTCTGAAAGCAATAAGGTTTGAACTTAGATAATGTACAGTTCTCAGAATAACTCTTAGAACTTTGTAATAAACTTGTAAGTGCTCTCATTCTTTTAATCACTGAACAAAAGACTATGTATTGATATCTGAAAATGGGATAATTTCATGGAAAAGGAAAATTATCAAATTGTATCTATTTTAGTGGTAACATTGATTTACAGCACTATATAATTAGGGGGGAGAAGTGTGACTACTCCACACCCACCACTAAAGCACCAATATTCCTCTACCATAGTTGACTGGGACCCTTCACCCCTGTACCCCACCCACCATTTTTTAAATATCATTGTTAGAATTTTGTTTGCAAAATGTCTGGTTACTTGGGCAGAATTATTTTTAATAAACTAATTAAACAATAAATGTATTTTTGTGGTTATCAGTTAATTAACTTTTGACCTCAAATATCCATAAATATTGTTTTATTAATATTTTCCAACATCCACTTTTGGTATTTAATATGTAGTTAAAAATGGGAACACTAAGAAGTAAACTACATGTTGCAATGAACAGTATCTAAGAAGCAAGGCATTTTTGTCTACATAAATTGCAAAGTTTGGTTTCCTAAATGGATTTTGGCAATCAATATGATGATATTCCTTTAATGGCATTTTAAACCAATATCTAAAATAATTATAGACACAAACTCCTATGATGTGGCTATTAGTAGGTTAATTAGGTAATAATGAATGAGATGCTATAGGTTAGCATTGAGTTAGCACAATAGGATTTGTTTCAGCATGAAATGCAGTTGAGTGTTAAAAATTTAATCTTTATGTGCTAATATGCATGAGCATACCTTGTTAATTATTGTTGAAAGATTGAACTTCTGAACACTAGCAAATGGATAGTTCAGAAATAGATTGTTTTATAGCTGTCCATGCAGATTAGTTTAACAACGTCCACAAGACGTGTGCAAATTATGTAGCATGTTGGGATGAATACTTATGATACATAAAAAAACTACTCAATATTTTAGTATGAAGCACTCCATTGCAAATAAATTAAGTAGCAATTATTTTCAGTATCTTAACATTTTAAATAAAAGTCGCATTCAAATTTTACTATTTTTAAAAGTATATACTTATTATCATTGTTGCCTTCTCAAATCCTATTTTTATCACCATTGAAAGCAGACTTATTACATTTGCTATCAGTAGTCCTGGTTAAACTAGTGACCGTTTAATGCTAAACAAATGAAATATTAAATCAAGTGAGTAGACACAATTAATGAAATGAAAGCTAAATTATATCACATTTTGTTCTCATAAGCACTATCAAATAAAAATTGTGGTAAAAGTGAGCTTGACCATCTCTGCTCTGTACTTGTGGCTCTTATTTGAATAACCAAATGTAAAAGTACTTGGTCCATGGAGATTAAATATTTCATCATTTGTTTTGTGGATGTAAAACACCAAGTTTTACAAAGTCATTTTTGGTGAAATATATGTAAAATGCTTGTAACAGAATGACTTCTAAGAACTATTCAGCCTATTTAATAACTGTTCACTTCCACTCTCCTGAATATATTATGTAATGTAACAAGGTGAGGTTCGTAACTATGTTTGGCACTAGGAAGCCCAACTAATTAATTCTTTCTTCTTCCACGTAAGTTCAGAACTGATTGTAAGTTAGACTTAGGGCTAAGAGATTGAGATCAACATCTTAGATTTAAAAGATTAACTGATAAAACTTTACTAAGAAGTGCTTTGGGCAGATTGGCATTTACTAATATTATACCCTGAATAATCAGGCTATCTACATTGTTGTAGCTAGTCTTAGTATTGCTGGTGTACTTGTTTGAAACTCAGTCTTTTTCCAGAGCAGTTTCCATAAAATGAATTGTGTCCCCCTCCCCATTCATATGTTGAAACCCTAAAACCCCAGTGCAACTATGTTTGGAGGTAGAGCCTGTGTAAAAGTAATTACAGTTCAGAGTGGTCATAGGGTGAAGCCCTAATCCAATAGGACTGGTGTCCTTATAAAAGAGGGAGAGAGACACCAGGATGTACAGGCACAGGGCAAGCCATGTGAGCACACAGCAAGTCAAGGAGAAAGGCCTCAGGGGAAACCAGCCTTGTTGACACTTGATCTGTGAGAAAATACATTTTTGCTGTCTAAGCCACTTTGTCTGTGGTATTTTGTTATGGTAGTTGACTAGCACAGTAGCCAAGAGTGTCCCTGAAGTGGAGGTGCCTTCATGTGGAAATGGCATGAGGGGAAATAAGAGTCACTCACACAAACTGCAGTCTCATAGATGTTCATCCTGTCTCCCTACACAGTTAGAAAGGTATTGAATTCAAAGTCTACGCATTCTGTTTCCTTGTTTTGGCTAAGTAATTAGCACAGGGTACTCTGTGAATACTTAAAACTTAATCAGGCTTTTGCAGTCATGAACTATTGTCTTTTAAGTTTCTTTTTTATTATTAATATTATTTCTTTTCCCTGTGTATTTTCTTTATTCACCGTGCAACAAAACTAAGTCTCCAGCTATAATCTTGGCTTCTAAGGGAAAACATTCATTATGGGTATTTGTATTAGATCTCACTGATAAGTGTATAATTTTTAGCTAAATAATTATAAACTGAAAGCTAAAAAATCTCTTACAGTCACCTCAGTAGGTTGCTTGAAGGTTTTTATTCAGTTTATGGCAAAAGCCTGTTTACATCTTAAAAACCTTTTATTTTAAAATATTTTTGGGCTTAAAATGTTGAAAATATAGTGCAGTTATCTCCCAATAATCTGTCTTGATTCAGAGTACAATTTCATTCTGAAAATATACAGTTCCAGCAGCTTTGAGTCAACTCAGGGTGTTATTTTATCAAGTGTATTTTTCTCCTAATTCAAAAACCTTTGAGTTATGAGGGTTTTTTGTTTGTTTGTTTGTTTGTTTGTTTTTGTATTGTTTTGTGTGTGTGTTTTAAGAGACAGGTCTTGCTATGTTGCCCAGGGTTGTCTTGAACCCCAGCCTCAGACTCCCAGGTAACTGGGATTACAGGTGTGCACCACCATGCCTGCCTTAAGTTATGAGTTTTTCATTTGAGACCTAATATTCTATATTTTTCCAAAACAACTTTGCTTGCCTAAACTGAAATTCAGTATGTTTCTAGAAATGAAAATAATAATGCAGAAGAATTCCCATGAAATCAATGGAGTTTTAAAAACACTGAGATAATTGGAAAAATTAGATTTCAAAGTATTTCCCTAGAGAAAATGTTAGGACTTAAGCTGTGACCCCTAAAAACTGTTTCTACTCAATAAGAAACATTTTATTTTTGACTAGTTGATTGATTATTCCTTAAAACTAAAGACTAGTTCAATTATCACCATGAGGAAATAAAAACATAATGACTTTCAGTACCTTAGGTACATATAATATTTAAATGTTTTTGAAAATAAAATACTTTCCCCTTAATGTCCAGCATCTGCTTCAAGTACATTGAGATCATGTACCCCCAAAAATGAGAAAATGAAGAGGCTGCATAAAACTTCTTACAGTTTACTGACTAACCAAACTTAAAGAAAATCAAGCTACCATCTTCAAATACTGTACATGGGTCTATTTACACAACCAGAAAGTTCTGACAGTTCTTCCCTGGTATCTTGCCTTTGTGCAGTTGCACTTTTGAATTTAATGAATAACAAAGTGAGTTCACACACCCAGGAAAAAAATCTACTTAATGCATCTTGTCACAGAAGACTAGGTCTGACTTATTTAGGAACTAGGAGCCATATTCTATGCTTGCTACTTGAACAGAAGTTGAATTTTTATCAGAAATTCATAAAAATTGTACTTTCTTACAGGTACAGATATGACTTCTGTAGAAGCAGTGGCTTTTTGCTTGTAGTTATCTCTGCGCTACCTGGACAGTCCATGAGATCTATGAGTCCCCCTCTTGTCTGTTTGCATCTCATGTCATGTGGTGACATGTTTCCCAGAGGATAAATAAGAGGAATATGAAAATGTGTCTCTGAGTAAGCCAAGCCAAATACAAATGACTTGTCAATTTTTGTCTTCTGGGACTTGCTGCAGTTCTTCTTTCATGAGCATGTGACTAATTAACTATTTTCCAATGCACATTAGAAATAGCTATGAATGCTATAAGTGAGTATATACCTGCACACATATGTATACACATATGTTCATCTCTATAGACACACATATGCTCATCTCTAATTTTTACAGTATATTCTTACATATAGTTATATGTACATAACATATTTAGATAATTAGAAAATGCATATATGCATGCCATATATATGGATTACATATCCACAAATTATACATGTATACATAGACATACATATATATACACATATGCTTATGTGTTTGTGTGTGCAACCAAATAGTCTGGAATGCTGAAAAGGATTGAGGACATGATATCAAAAGATATTGATTCCATGACCCAAAGGACACCAAAACACTAATTCAAAAGGACACCTCAGGGAGTGAGAAAAACAAGCAAACATAAAACAAAAGGACACCTGTACGCATATGTTCATTGCAACACTATTTATAATTGCCTGAATATCAGAACAATTCAAATGCCCTAAGACAGTTGAATGGATCAGAAAGCTGTGGTATGTGAATGCCCTGGAATATTAGTCTGCAATCAAAAAGACACCATTGATGCAATTTTGATAACATGGATGGACCTAGAAGGAATCATGCTAGGAGAAATTGGCCAGAAGGAAAAAGAGAAATACTGGATGTTCTCACCAATATGTAGGATATAAGGATAACAAACAAAAGGACAATAAAAAAGTTAAAACTAACAAACTGATAGCAGAACTAAAGCATAAAGCAAAAAGGGAAGGTCAGGAGAGGGATGGGCATGGGAGATTGGGATGGCAATTCATGGGTGAGAGGGTAGTGGGAGAACCTCAGGGTATACAATGATGTAAAATATATATACAATCAATAAAAAGAAAAAAAATCTTGACTTCAGTGTCACTTCTGCCATTTATCAACAAGTCACTCTAAGTAAATGACTTGAAGTTCTGAATCTTAGTTTAATGATACTGAAAACTGGTAGCCTAATCCTAATCACAGCCTCTGACAGAATTGTAAGATTCAGTTGGGATTTTGTGTGTCAAAGAATTTTGTCAAGTGTGAAGCACTTATGTCAAAGAAAGTTAACATTCTTTGACTCATTTTTTAAGCAGCTACTATATGCCATATGAAAAATATGTACATGATGCAGTTCTCATTGTATCTTCTCCAGGGAATTTAGTCTAGATGGAGTTGAGATAAAACTACAAATTGATATGCAGTATGATTAACCTGACATTGAATTAATGTTGATTTATGTTATTTTGGAAATACAGAGAAGGTGTTTGTAACCAGGGTGTGAAGGGGAAAAGGATTAGAAGTTTCCTTGAAAGAAAAGTGTGTGGACTCAGTCATAAGGAATGAGTGAATATAGAGGGAATTAAAAGGATAGAAGGCATTTCTAACAGAAAACCATTATGAACACGAACAAGAAAATGACATAGCATTTCATTATTACTGGAAAAAATAAAGTAAGCAAGTGGTGAGACAAGTAAACTGCCCAGAGTGAACCTTACTATAGAGGGGTGTAGAAATGATTTAAGGAATGGGAACAGGGTAGTTTTCCATTGTATAAAAGTCACTTCCGGTTTGTGTGTAAGATCGACCTAAAAGGGACAAGTTTGAAAGACTGGAGACTTGCTCAGAGGCTCTTGCCATGAACTAGGTAAAGTTTCCCAGTCTTGGCATTATTAACACTTTGGACAAGATAATGCTTTGTTGGGAGGAAGGAGGCTGGTTGGTGCATTGTAGTGCATTTTACTATATCGTTGGCTTCTTCCTGCTAACCACTCTCATTGCCCACCTCCACCCACTAGATGTGACAACCAAAAATGTCTACAGATGTTTCCAGATGTCTCCTGGGCAGCACAGTTATCCTGGTGGAGAATCTCTGGTCTAGATGAAAATTGCGCGGGGCCACTCTAACACTTGGTAGTAGGACTAGAGAATAGATGACAAACTCCAAAAGACTATAGGAGATGATAGTGATGGTTCTCAATGATTGATTTGTTGGAGAGGAAGCAAGAGGATGAGCAGTCAAGAATGACTGGTAGATCTTTTGGACTTGTCAACTGAGTGTATGTTTGTCACCAGCATGATCTCTTTCAATGTTTTGGAAATTGAAACATTACTGATTTCTACCTTATGTTCAGGATCAGAAGAGTTGATAAATAGTGGTATTTTATGAATTGCATATACAGCTAGCATAAAAGTGAGGGGGAATTACTGAGAGATGGAATAAAGATGGAATGAGTGGACAGCTTGGTTTAATAGATAATTAGATCTTAGAGTTAGATTGAAATTGCCTGTTCTAGAGAATAAGAGAAAGATATTTTCACAAGTGGGAACCCTATAGAATTATAATACTGGACTTCCTTTCAATGGAGAGTTGTGTAGAATAAGAAAAGTAGTGAATTGTGAATAGACCTTCTGATATGTCTGTCTGCTCCAGGGGAAGACTACTCAGCAGCGATGTGTTGTTGGTAGTGGTGGTGGTGGAAAAAGGACTGGAGAGACAATGAAATTGCTGTGAATTGTGTGCAACTCCAAGATATGGTAATTGTAAACTAGAATTGTTTATTATTGGCTTAATTAGCAAGAGGGAAAATGTTATTTTATATGATAGCAAGAGAAGTCTTGAAGTTTAGAGAAGCTCATTTTTTTCACAATGTGAAAGATTTGAAATTGTTTGGGGGCCACAGGGTTAGAGTGGACATGGTAGAATAAAATTAAGTCTCAAGAGTTCTGAGAGTAAGAATGAATCAAAAGAACAAATGAACGTACTCTGGAATAGGATACATCTTCTGAGACTGGACAGAAAAAGGAAGGAGAAAAACATACATGGTTTTTATATTTAAATTTGTACTTAGGCATTCTGGAAGCTGAGGAAGATCATGACTGATGTCGTAATTTTTGTGATGAAAGGGGCTCTGATCATCTTCTAAGAGGGAAAGAAATGTGAACCATGAAGAGCGGAATAACTGTGGGAGAGAACTAAGAGGAACTGACCAAGATTTAATATACAAAAGTGGGGCAGAGCTTCATGCAGAGAATATCACCTGATGGCAGTATGTTTTTTCTCAAACAGAAAACTGATGCTGTGTACAGAAGAAGAAAAGAAAATTATGACAGTGATAGGAGTCTAGTTTCTCAGTTTTCATAAGTGGATATGATGGATGTTCTGAAGTCTAAGGAGAATCAAAGATATTTGTTCAGGTGATCAGTCATGAGGTTCAGAATGGGGTAAGGAAGAAGAGAGTCTGGTTCCATTTTTACTAGCAGTTAGCATATGGGACTAAAGTTACATGTGAAAAGTTTCAACTTTTCCAATAGAAAAGTTTATATTACCTATTGGCGTTGGTTTCCTCTCTTATAGAAGTATGAAAGAGAGGTCAGTACCACCAAGACAAATGACTAATTCAGAGCTTTAGTCTCTAACTATAAAAATGGCCATGTTAAAAAAATCATTCTCCCCTCTCTATTAAAGAAGTCACGGTAAGTTTTAAAATAATTTGAAGTTTTAATCAATGTAAAGGATAAAGTAATAGAGACATGTAATTATTCTGATAAAAAATTCATATTATGAAATAGTGATGTAAAATCACCATCTATTTATGTATAAAATAAACCCAATGATTCCTACGAGTGAAGATAGTGTCTCTGAAGTCTTATTGTCTCCAGTTGTATTGTCAGAAATTCTCACCATGATGGAAATAATAGAAGCAGCATGTATTTTATTCCAGACTGATGGGTAAGTATGATGATCATGTTGTAAAATTATTAAATGTATAATCATTATAATACATGCTAGAAAATGCAAAATGTGATTTGGGAAATAGATATGAACTTAATGGTGAGAATTGGTGGAGGACTGGTTATTATCAACTAGCTCAGTTGGTGGGGAGGAAATGAGGGATAATCTGTCTGCCAAGAAGACCTGGATTACGTAAAGAAAGGTCATAGCCAGGAGATGCTTATAATATAAAGAGACATCAATTCTTCTGTCTCCAGCCACGTTTAAGAAGGTTATTAGATGCTATTTTATCCTTCCAGGAGAAGACATTGCCATCTAAGGGGCAGGAGCAGGGAAAGGATAGGTCATTCCACTGACAGATCTTTACTTGCCTGCTTGGAACAAATCCACCTTAAATTCTTCACCAATTTAATGTGTGACTTTAGGAAACACAAAGGAATCTTTTCGCCTACTTGATGATGGAAGAATAGTCAGAGATTCACTGAGGTGAAGAAGACTGGTTAAAATAAATGGTTCAAATTTAACCTACATTAAATAAATGAATATGTAGCTCCTGCTTTAATAATTGGGGAAATGGCTGGGTATAGAACATGTAAAATAGTATGTGAGGAGAAGAAGAGTCACAGTGAAAGGGAACAAAGAGAGAGTGGGAATGCTCAGGTGAAACAACACTGATTCCGTAGATTGGTCCTTTTCTGCATGTAGGAACCCCTAGGTGACTCTGCCATTCCCTCCAACCAGGCTTTTTAAATCCGGTCTTCAGTGTCAAGGCATTTCATTTTGTGTGGCTTGAGGTTTTTTCTAGATTATTTATTTCTTCTACCCAGGGTGTAGTTCTATCAGAAAAGCATTTTAAAAGTTTAAAGAAACTTTAATTGCCAATCAGGCTAATTTTAGATGACAAAGAGTATGTGCTATAATGAAAACAGCTACTTCACTGATTGTTGTCAGTGAAAATGTATGATTCTGGACAAGTTATCTAAACTTTCTAGATTCTATATTTCCTCCCCACCAAATGAATTATAACCATCCCTCCACCTTATCAACTTAAACTAGATAAGCTGATTTTTAAAATTCCATCAAATTCTAAATTTTATACTCTTCTGTGATATAGAGTGAAAAATGTGTTAGACAACAAGATCTAATTTATTCCATATTTGCCACGAACTGTATTATACGCAAATTCATTTCAGATGACTAGTCTGTTGATAAATGATATGGAGGTATCAGATACAGTCAAAAGCATTTCATCAACCTTATGAGGAGTAAGCAAACCAAATAAAACCACTGAAAGCAAGTGGAAGATTTACTTTCTGAATTAAAGTCTTAGCAGTAAAGCTTAGATTATTTCTATAGGTATAATTCAGAACTATGATTTCTCAGTAGTTGTGAAACTACTATAATGAAGTGCATCAAAATATGTTGATTCATTGCTGTAGAATGTTCAAACACAGTAAAATGAGAGGACTGCATATTAAGATTTTCAGGATTGTAATTTTTGGTTTTCTGGTTTTAGTAGTCTGATAGCACTCAAGAGTCTAGTTTCTCAGTCATATTTGTCTATAATTAGTTTAAAAATTCAATGAAAAATATATTTAAATAACTACATATGCAATGATCATTTCCTTTTTTGTTTAACATTAAATAATTCAAATATTTTTATTATTACTTTGACAAGTCATAGGTAAGTCTTATTCATCTGTTATAAGTACTTCAAATTATTTTTCTTTGGAGAGCACTAAAACTATTTTCTTGATTGATCTCCTGGGTCTCTGAAAAGTTACTCTCTTTCTTGGGTCACCATAGAAGCGAGGAAGTCATTTTCATTTCCACGTGCAATAAATCAATCAACATTTATAGAACACCTATTTTGTTCTGGGCCTTAGGCTAAACAATGTGGTAGATACAATGATGAATAAGATATGATCTTTGCCTGCAAGGCAAGCCAGGTTTTTAGATAAAAGGATACCAAACAGACAATATAGGATAGCATATGATAAGTGGTAAATGAGTGGCATGGGAAATAGGAGTTACACTGTTTCAGAGGTGGGAAAGATCATCTTGGCTTAAGGTGGAGATGGCCTGGACCTCGGTGGACTGATGATTTACAATAAGGAAAGTGGAGAACATAGCCACAAAGAGGATGAAGGGAGGCGATGGCATGGTATTGGTGGTCTGGTGGGGAAGTTCATCAGCTAGCTCCTCAGGGTTATCAGCATCAGGCCATCTGGACAATAGTCTGGCATGGCCTACACCTCCATGGAGGATGGACATGCGGGTTAACAGAGGCAGCCTTGGGAGGGCAAATGTAAAACTTCACTTGCAAGTGAGATGTGCTCCCTGGATCTCTAACAAGGCCCTGAGATCTGTACTGGACTAAACTACAGGCACAGCCCATGCGGGAGGAGTGCTGGACCCCAGCTCCGTTGTTGATCAATCCTGTAAACACAGATCATTTAAATAACTGCTTCAGAATCCTTGCCTTTCAAATAAGATTTGGATTAAATGATCTCTGAAGTCTCCTCCTGAGTCTAGATGTGATATTTCTGTGAAAGAATGGTGTCGTCCTTCTCGGCAACACAAATAAATGACCCTTTAAAAAGATCAAACTAATATTAAAGTCTGTTTTCATTGCCTAAGATAATGAAGTTAGCTATTTTAACATTACTCAGGAGAGTAAGCAAAATGAAATGATAACTTTTTCTATATGACTTTTTCTAATTACAGATAAACACAATATAGGTTTATAAAGTTCACAACCTGGATTCAAATCCTAGTCTTTTCACTTACTGCCTTTATGACTTGAACAAGTTAGTCAATTTTTCTAAACCTTCACTATCTTTAATTGTATATATGATGATTTATGTTACGATGTTAAATGAAAATGCTTAACAATGTGTCTGGTATGTGGAAATTGTTCAATAAATGTTAGCTCTTTATATTATTAACATAGCACTTTGATGTTGCTTTGAGAATGATTTTGAGGAATGAAATAACAAAGGATAACATTTCAGGTAATTATAAACCTGGAAGTGTTGTACACATTATAGATTGACATGAAATAACAGAAAGCAACTCAGTAAGACTAGAAATTTCAGGCAAAAAAACAACTTAAGTTTTAAATAGGAATGAGCTAAGTGCCTGGAGATAAATGATTTGAAACAGAACTATCCAGTGAAAGGCAGAAATACCTCAAAAGCCCTAGAGTCACAGTCAACAGCACCTGGAAACTGAACCTGCAAAGTGATAAGATGATACAGTTCTGAACACCTGATTATTAGAAAGGTGTTAACCAATAAGAAAGAATGGAAAGCAGAAAAAAGAGGGCTCAAGGGACTCAAATTTGATTGAAGATTTTTGAAAACTAGACATCTATATCACAGAGTAACAGATCTGTCTGCCCTGCGCTTGCCAGGCTTGCAGGAGGGGAGGGGAGAAGCACGGGAAAGGAGATGAGATGATTGGTGGGCAAATGTTCAGGGAAAGGAAAATCTTTCTAATGACCAGTCTCCCTGGGGATGGGAGAGAAGCCTTGTGCAACCCCTCAGGACAAAGCCCTAAAGGACACCTTAGGTGGAGAGCAGACGAAGCAATATTTCTATATGCCAGGAGCCAGGAAAATCGGTGTGTGCTCTGTGTGGCAACCCGGAGATTCTGCAGAAAGAAGGGCTTGCTGGATGAACAGTTAATATTTGTATAGTGCTTAGAGTCGTGCTTGTTACTAATTAAATGTTATATAAATGTTTGTTAAATAAATGTATTTAGAACTTCTGAAAATATTTGGCCAACAAATCAGAAATCATTAGTCTGGCTTCATGGATGAATGAAGGATTGACTTGCCAGCTGAGAAGGCAATCAAGTATCAAACCAAGCCAAGAACATTCTGTGGAAGCAGAGCGGCTGCTGTGACCTGAACAATCATACAGAGACAGGGGGTCAATTCATAAAAGAACAAAATTGTCAAAGAACAATACTTCTTTACTTTGTTCTTTATCTTATTTAATTATTTTATTTTTAAGAGACTAGGTCTCGCTATGTTGCCCAGGGTTGTTTCGAACCTGCGGATTCAAGTGATCCCCAGCCTCAGCCTCCCAGGTAACTGGGATTACAGTTGCAGGCCGCCATGCCCAGTTCACTTTTTTCTTCTGTAAATGGACCGCAGCTAACAGGCAGAGCAGATGTTTAAGGAAGGAAGCTGTACAAAATTTCACAGTATATCTATTCTGAGAGTATTACTTTCCATAATGCTCATCACCATTAAACTTTCTTTCAACTTTGTTAGGTATACTGTTGACCCCAAACCTTTGGTTGCTTTATGCTTGTGTAGCTGGTAACACATATCTGTGTCCCATAGGTATCATTTCCTGTTGATTGAAGGCCCATGTACCTGTCACCACAAAGAAGGACCACTTTTCTCCATAAGAAGCCATGTTGGACACTATTCTTAACTATTACCAGAAAGGGCCCCACCTGAGAAAGAAGCTTGATTGTCAGCATGATAGGTTCTTCTCTCCTCTTTTCAATAATAACGGGTTCAGTAATATTGGTTCTTTGCTATTGCCACCTTTCTTCATCTGTTTCCTCAAGGAAAATCATGAGAACTCTCTTCAAGCCTTTCCCCCCTTTCCCCAGTTGATGAAAATTCTCTCACCTTATGGGTAACTGGACCAATGTGAAGTTATGCTGCCCATGAAGCAGTGTTTCTAGACCATCTCCTAAGATCACAGATCAACTGAAATTATTTCAGACTCAAAGGTCTGTGGAGGGTGATGTGCTAGAAACAGTTCAGACAACAAATGCTGGCGAATACCCATAGCTAATGCCTTGTTTACAGAAGATGTTCCCATGCAACATGTCATATAATTCTGATAAAATATCTAGTGAGTCAGAGGAGCTGTGCTATTATCTTTACTCACATAAGTAAATATTAAATGAAGTAACTTGCCAGGTATCACAAAGGTATTAAGAACTAGAACTGTACTCTGGGACTTTAAAATGAAAGTTTTGAACTCTTTTTCTTTCACGAGTTGAATGTGCTCTCCTGAAGTACAAATTGTCCACTAGATTTTGATTTTGTTTTCCTTCAGCTCAAGTTACCATCTCTTTCCTAGTTGGGATAGAAAGCAGACTCAAGTGATCCCCAGCCTCAGCCTCCCAAGTAGCTGGGATTACGGGCACCTGCCACCAGGCCCGGCTGCTTTTTCAAGACCAGGTCTCACTATGTGGAATAGAAAGTTTCTTATGTAGCTTTTAATTCTTAGTGATTTGTTTAGCCCTCTATTTTTTTTCCTTAAAGTTCTATAACCAGAAGCTTCACTTTGTTCATTTACATATTTAGTTTATTATAAAAACAAACTCTTAGAAAAAGCTTAGGAAGTAGAAAAAATATTCATGTCTTCCTTGTAGACTAAATTAGCATTTTTAAAATCTCCTTCCAGTCTTTGGTCATCAACACAATTACCACCAGAATATAATTTAATTTTGTATTCTACATTTCACAGGCAAGCATAAACGTATTTCTATATTATTGTATATTCATAACCCATTCTATACCACAGCTTAATCATTTTCATTTTGTTGGACTTCAAATTTTTTGCTAGCATAAATACTATTTTGGTGAAAGTTTCATTATGAAAATTTTTTCCCCTTCTAAATACATCCTCAAGACAAACTTTTAGAAGTGAGGCGTTTAGTAAAAGCTATGTGTCTCCTTTCACTTTGCTAAATTTCTTTCCAAAAATGTTCCATAGAAATGTACTGCAAATAGCAAGGTTAAAGCATATCTTTCACTGTACCCTCAGAGATATATTTGGAATTATCTTTTACTTTTTGTTACTGAAAAGAATCCTCCATGTTTTCATTTATGCTTTTCTGATTGCTATCAAGGTGAACATTTCTTCATAGTTGTCTACTGGATGTATTTTCTCCTGCATGAATTTTGCATCTTTTAGTTTCCAAGAGAATACATACTGAATTCTGCATAGCTAGACTCTCTGGAAGCATGAGCAGTTAGAAGCTATTTTTTAAAATGCATTCTCTAATTCCCAAGAGCATTCTCACTTAGGTTGCAGATTCTCCTGTGGGGATGCTGGGATACCCTGGAGGGTGTCTAACCCATGTATTTCTAGTTGATGTAAACTTTTGCTGCTATGAAATATCATGCTGAAGTTCCTTCTGTATTTAACACAGCCCTAGCATTGGTGATTGCCAACACTAGTAATTTGCAACAGAATTTTTTGACCTTAATTTTTTTGGGGAAAGACATTCTAATAAGTAATTTCTATTGTTTTCTTCTTGATTTTTCTTAAGCAGAGTTTTCCATCCTCAAGTAAAGAGAATTTTTGGAAAATATTGCATTTTCTTCTGTAGTACCAAATAATCCATAGTCACATGAAACATACTTTAAAAGACTATTATAGTCTTCATGTAAAATGTAGTCTCTGGTACTTCTTGTAACCTGTAACACCGATGAATAAGACCTCCCACATGCATCCCACTTCTTTTAGGACATTTGTATATGCTGCAAAGAGCTTGCCTACTGGCACCCTCATCTTATTTTTTAAAGCTCCTCTCAGCGTCAAATTGTAATAATAGAAACTAGACTAACTAGTGTAAGTAAAGAATTATGACAAATTCATACAGCTGAGTGATCACCGCAGTTAATATGTACATTTTCATTTCTTCAAAACAAAAATACTCTCTTGTGTACCCTCCCAGTCACCCCCACACTATTTTCTAGCCCTGTAAATTTGACTTTTTGTCCCTGTCAATTAGGTTTGCCATGTCTAAAGTTTCCCATGAATTTATCATGCAGTATAAACTCCTTTAATTCCTCTTTTGCTTGGTGTAATTTTTTTGAGATTTATCCAGGTTGTGGAAGGCAAACACAGTTAAATTTTCTATTTATTGTGAAATAGCATTTCATTGGTTACACACAGTATGTTTAATCTGTGCATCTGTTGATTGACATTTGGGCTGCTTCTAATTGGGGCTTTTGCCACAACATTGTCTTCATTCCTATAGTTTCAAAGAAAATCTTGGGCTCAGGCAGTTTATTTACCTACATTGTATGTCAAAGAATTTTGGTCATTCTACTTTCCTTCCATTTTCATATACATTCTTAATACATGCTTGTTAACTTCTACAAAGAAATTTTTAATAAAAGCTTCTTAAATTCTACAAATATTGCTGTATTATAATTGAAATTACATTGTATCTATTGCTAAATTTAGGGAGAATCAATATCTCTAAATATTTAATCTTCTAGACCATGAATATAGCATATCTCTCCATTGATTTGGCTGTTCTTTAACATTACTCAACAATATATTGTAGTTTTCAGTATAAAGGTAATATTTCTTTGTTAAATTTAGTCCTGTGTATTTCATAGTTTTGATGCTATTATAGTTTTAAATTTGAAGTTTTATTGTCTGATGTGCATATAAAGAAATAATTTTATATTAACTAAAAATATTTTTATTTTTTTAGATTGAATTCTGATCTGGTAACCTTGCTAAGCTTTATTAATTCTAGTATCTTTCTTATTCACTTTTGATTATTTAGGATTTTTATACACCTGATCATAACATCTGTGAATGAAAAGTTTTGCCTCTTTTCCAATTTGAATATCTTCTTTTTTTTCCTCCTTACTGTATTATACCTCTAGTACACTGTTGAATAATAGTGATAAAAGCAGGTTTTCTTGTACTTCATCCTAGTCAGAGCAGGATAAAAATATCAGTTGTAGGTGTTTCATACATGTTTGCTAGAAGTTCATTAATTCTCTTGATGTTGTCAAAGAAAGTTATTGGTTTTATTGATTTTTTAGTTTGTTATTTTTAATTTCTTTACTTACTGTTATTCTTTCAACTTACTTTGCTTAATTTGTTTTCCTTTGCTAAGCTTCAGATGGATGGTTAGATTAATCCTTTACTTAAACTATAAAGTTCCAACCATGTATTATTTTAATAAATTTTGTTATGTTGTTTTTAATAAGGCTAAAGCTAAGTTTTTTATGTTCTTAGTTTCTCTTTCTCACTCACTGTATATAAAATACAGAAGATTTGTGTATATTGATTTTGTAACCTTATCACTTCCCTGTATTCATTTATGGTTTCTCATGCAATCCTTTTGTTTCCTGTTGTCTAATTGCAATAGCTAAAACTGTTTAATACTAAATTAAATAGAAATGGTGGCAGTGGGCACTCTGAAATGAAAGGGAAAGTTTCCAATTTTCCAACATTAAGGGCAATATTGAATATAGGTTTGTAATATACAACCTATATTTTGTGGAAGTAGGTTCCTTCTTATTTATAGTTTTTATGATAAATGATGCTGACTCTTAAGGAAATGTTTTTTCTGGGTCTGTTTTATTTGCATATATATTATATCATGTATTATAGTATCCTATATTGCATATAGGATATAATATATGTAATCTGTATGTCATTATTATATATATATTACATATAATTATACATATTTAAAAAATGCTATCCTTAATTTCCTTGGGTAAATCTCACTTGATCATGATGCATAACCCTTGTAATGTCTAGTTGAATTCAACTTTCTAGTATTTTGTTGATGATTTTTTGCATGAATTTTCATCAAGGATATTGACCTGTAGTTTTCTTGTGCTGTCTTCACCTGGTTTCAGAGTTTAGGTAATATTGACATTATACAATGTATTTGTGAACAGTTCCTTTTCTTAGATTTTTTAGAAAAAATTTCAGTAAAATTATTTCTAAAGACATAAGTTCTTTAAAGATTTACTAGAATTTTTTTGTAAAACCTTTCAGCTCTAAGCTTTTGTTTCTGGGTAATTTTTTAATAGTTATTTTAATTTCCATGCTAATCATTGGTTTATTCAATTCTCCTGTTTTTTCATGTAAACTATATTGCTCTAAGAATTTGTTCATTTAAGTTATATATTTGTAGTCATCATTATTTTCCCTTGTTTCATTTTGGGTACATGCCAGTTCTGTACCTTTTAATTAAATGATCTTTCTTCTGGTGCCTCTAAAGTATAAAATATTTATTCAAAATATTGCATTTCCATTACAAAATTTCTATATTTTAAATCTACTTTTCCTAATGTTATTGTGTTCAGACTTTCTTTTAAATATCTGAATGCATCCTATGAATTCCAAGATACTTGTCACTTCTACTTTTCTATTGGTTGATTGATTTTTTTTTCTTCCAATTTTTGTTTTATTGCTCTACTTCCTAGTAAGAATATTTGTTTTTTTTTTTAAACTAAATACTAGACATTGTGAATGCTGCATTTTGAATATCTGATTTCTTACCTTTTTAAGTGTTGGGTTTTTGTTTAAAGGGATTAAGTAAGTTATTTGTAGAGTTTGCCCATTTTTTTGATCTTTTTAGCTTTGCTGTTATCATCTGTAATTGTTCTTTACTCTGAGAGTAATTAATTCCTGTTATTAAAGTGTGACCTTAAAGGAGTCTCCTACTTGGTCTGATTGAACCTGAACATCTAACTGCCTTAGGTAAGTTCCAGAAATTGTTCACCTTACAACTCTGCTCATGTCTTTGGTTTTTCTGGGGGCTTTACTCTGGGTATGCATGATGCATCACCAAGGAGATCCCTAAACTTTTTTCTGGAGATGTTTTCCTATATAGCACTTTCCCTTCTGGAATTCTGCCCTAAAATCTCCAGTCACATCAGCCTCCCTGAATTTCAATTTCTTCAACTTTGTGAAGAAATTGAACTCTTTGGACTCTAATTGAGTTCCCTGTCTCTCCTCTCTTGGTCTGAAAGTTGGCACCAAGCAGTCAATGACAGTGATTATGAAACTTTCCTTGTTTATTTCTCTTAGGAATCATAGTGTTGAATTATCAGCTATTCATTGTGTGATAACAGTTTTGGGCAGCTGTCTAATGACTTACAGTATGTGGTTAGGTCAGTGTTTTCTTATTCTACTATGGCAAGAAGTCAAAGTCTCCATTTGGGCATCTAATAATGCCAATTAGGGTTGTTTTTTGTAGAGAGGAGGAAAAGGTTGGTGTCTAGTTAAGGATGCAGGGAAAAGCAACTTCAGGAAATATAATTAGTTACTCTAAGAAAACTCTTGTCTAAGCACATGGACCTGTATGTCTCTTTTCAAATAGTGGCAAAGTGCTCCAGTTGACTATGTGTCGTCTGGGCTTTTATTTCTGTTTGAAAGGGTCTTTAATTTATTGTCTTAATACATCTCATTCTGTTATCACTCAGAGGTTTTATATTTATGAATGTAACTGATTCTATCAAAGTATTTGTCCATTCTACTAATTTGAGTGTTTACTGTGGAAAGGTGTTTGTCATGTGTTTTTCTCACTAAATTAAGATGGAAGGTATTCAGTAAAGTAGGTGCTATGATGATAAAATGACTTTTAGCATTCAATAAGAACAGTTCAGGATATCTAATAGTTGAAATGAAAGTATTATTCTCTTAGCTGTTATGCTGCTCTCTTAAGTGTTCAGCAGTGTGAGATGATCCTTAATTTTTTTTTCATTATCTGTTCTCTGGAAAATTAAGAATTCTTCTGACTCCCCACCTGGTTAAATAAAATTTAGTATTGAAAGTAAAAATATAAATGGTTTTACTTAGGAGGATTTTCTCTTAACAAAGTGTGTTCAAATTGTCTGAAGTATGTAGAGGTTCTAGACACTACAGATAACTTTACAAAATTCTTTCAACATTAATTCTGCTAATGAATACTAATAAGCAGCTACTATTTACCCATTTTATTTGATCTATTTTGCCATTGATTATAAGGTTTGAAAAAACAATATTGTCAAGTGAACAAATTTCTTCTTTGATATATTGAATGTTTATCTGAGTGTGTGCTTCCTGAAAGGCCATTTTAATCTTTTCTTGGACATGTTTTATATTTTTGAAAAATCACATACCCTTTACTTGTGTGAAAATCCAAAGGAAAATAAAAGTGTAAAAATTGACTTATATATTCTTCAAGTTCTTCATATATCTCTATATGTAAACCTATCTTTGTGACTCTATATGTGTGACTTAGACTTCTGACTATATGATTCAGACTTACTTGAGTCACTTTTCAACTGAAAAAATACCCCCCAAAATAATACTAGTGTCTATTCATATAATCTATCAAAAGCACTAGTGGTATAACACTTAAAAGAACTTTCTGTTGTTATCTCTAGGAATTTCTTCCAAGTTGTTGATACCAAATCTTCCTTAAAATTACCAGTAAATGACAAGAATTTTAAGACAATTGTCATATTTTGTATTTCTTTGTAAAATGGTTCAAATGGGTTTGCTGTCATTCAGGCATGCTAAGTGGAATGACCAATTTCATGTTCATGCAGGTACCACTGGAGACTGGTACCAGATTTCAACTATAAGAGACAATGGACTGTCAGATGTAGTTCAATGGCAGATATAATCTATCTTCTCCCTGGCAATCTTCTTCTACATTCCAGTGGTTTCATAAGATTTGTCTACTTAAGATCTCTCCCTTCCTTGTATTATGGCTATGAAATTTAGGTTCTCTTTTAATTCAAAATTTTCACTTGAAAGTAGAAAGACTTAATCAACTAAATTTCAAAAGTATTAACAATTTCTATTTTTATTTTTATACAATTCTATGTAACAGACTATTACATATACTTTTCTTTTAGGCAAATGCTGCAAAAAAAATTATGTGGCAGTAGTCTCAGAATGCCTTCCCACCAACATGTGGGAATAAATAAGGTGAGGCAGAACATGTTTAAAACACTTACTTCACCCTTTGCTTGTTTTGTCATTTCAAATGTACCTTTGTCATGTTGTCAAATGTACTATTCCAGCTGTAGTGGCCAGAATTTATTTTTAATAATTTCAGTTGTATTTATATGTATTTTGTAGTGCCTAGAGGATGTGGAGTAACCAAAGAAAATTACAGCATAGCATAATGAGAAATTTAAAGTGAAAAATATATGAAGGGTCCTGAAGGGGCCTGGGAAGAATGATAGGAAAGGAAAGCTAAAAAGATAGTAAATAACAGATTACTGAAGGGGCTTAAATCTTGTGGTGATCAATTTGTACTCTAAAAATGCAAAGTAGTATCTTAAAATAGGATACTAAAATATATTAAATGATCAAAAAGAAAGTAGGAACAAAGAACAAAGCAGGCAAGACAAATAGAAAATTTCTAGTGTAATGGTGGGAACTAAATGCAACTGATATCAACAATTATTTTAAATGTAATTGATCTAAACACTTAAAATAAAATAGAATATTTTCAAACTAGAAAAAATAAGGTCTAAATGTTTGCTGTCCACAAGAGGTATACTTTACATTAAAAGAAAGAAAGACACAGATAGTAAAAGAACAGAAAATATTACTAAATATTTACTAAATAAAATATTACTAAAAATTTTCAAGACAATGAATGTTCTTAAAGACAATAAAGAATACATTATAGTAACAACAGCACAACAATTATATTTTTTAAAATATAATGGGGCAACTCTGGGATATCATTGGTTAAAGTACTCAACTATCTATCAAGGTTTGTGGTACTAGCCTAACATACAGTATAACTTATAAACTTCAATGCTTTAGCATTTTCCTGCTTTTTAATCACCTATTAAATTCCTTATTCCAGTACTCTAGCTTCTATGCCCCACACATCTGATATTTATTAAAGGGCTACCCCACTTCCCAAATCAGTTCTCACAGAATATATGTTGCCCAAACCAATTCTCATAGAATATATGCTGAGATATCAGTTCTGTACCTGTGTAATATGAATTCCTAAAACAGAGGCTAAACAATGCAGGTTCTGCTAGGATTAAAATATTAACACTGAGATACTACACACTTGGGAAGACTGGTAGTATTCTTTACAAAACTAAATCTAGTGTTATCACACAATGCAGCAGTCATGCTTCTTGGTGCTTACCAAAGAAGGTGACAACTTATGTCTACATAAAAACGTACACATACATGTTTATTGCAACTCTATTCTTCACTACCCAAACTTGGAAGGAGCTATGATGCCCTTCAGTAGATGAGTGGATAAACTGTGGCACATCCAGGCAATGGAATATTATTCTGTACTGAAAAGAAACAAAGTATTAACTCTTGAGGAAACATGGGGGAATTGTAAATGCATATAACTAAGTGAAGAAGCCAATCTGAAAGTGCTACTTATTGTATGAGTCCAGTTATATGACATTCTGGAGAAGACCAGACAGTAAAAAAGATCAGTGGTTATGGGAAGGGTAAAATAAGTAAGTATAGAAAAGAGGATGTTTAGGTCAATGAAAATACCCTATGGTATTACAATGAAGACAAGTGTCATTATACATTTATCAAAAGCCATAGAATATTCAACATCAAAAGTGAACCCTAATACTAAGCGATGGACTTTGGGTGAAAATGATGTGTCAATGTAGGCTCATCAGTGATAACAAAAGCACACCCATGTGGTGAACACTGACCACTAGGGAGACTGTATGTGTGGTGGTAGAGAGTAGACAGGAAATTTCAAATTTTCTCTCCACTTGCTGTAAGCCTAAAATAGTTTTTAAATATATGTGTATACAGTGGCTTATAAGTACATTATATATGTATGTATATACATATAAAGCTGGGTAAGAGATAACGATAGAGAAAACGTCTCATTTAAATGAGACACCAGGCTGATTGAATTTGATGCACTTAGTTTTTCTTGGTGAATATAAATGGCAAACCAATTGAAAATAGTTTTGAAGAAATACCCATTTTTTTTACATGTCAAAAAATTGTTATTTTACATAGACATGTCATCATTATTTGAGTGTATTCAACCACAGTGCTGTGGGTGGGGGAAGGAGCTGAGTGAGAAGGGGATGAAGTTCTTAAAAGAGAAAAAGCAGTTATGTTCAGTATGAAGCAGACATGAGGAACTGAAAATATCCCAACATTTGGCTATGTGTTTATAAAAACCAGTGCCTGTGAACAACTTTATGATACAGTCTCTTACACAAAGGTTGAATTGCAAAATAATAGGATTAATAAAAGAAAGCCATTAATATTCACTTGAAATCAAATACGTCCAATTTAAAGGAGAGAATAAGATGCTAGCCTGTTAAGGTTTGCTATTTTACTTTAAAATTTAAAAAGGATGCCTTAAAATGTTTCTTTCCATGCCCTTCAACTTTCACATCTTGTATTAAAGGAGTTTTTTTCATTTTCTCAATGGTGATATCATCAAAGGAGAAATATATGAGAAGCCTGATAATTTCAGAGTCTTCATTTCAAACCATTAAAGCTGAATTGCATTATTTCCTTTCTAAAGATTGCAGCTCTCTAAAAATGAAGAGATGAAAGGTCTCAGCTTTCTAGGATATTTGTTCATCCACTTATAGAAATAACATATAATAACATGCATTCTAAGTCTGGTTATTTTTCCTTTAGTATCTCAAATAAGTATGAATTGATGTAGCCTAGATCAGCTATTAAGCCCCTCCATTGCTCACCCATCAATAGCGGGTCAGCACCAGAGGTTTATTGCGGAGCATTACCAACCCACAGCATTACCAAACAATGATCATCATATGAAATTAGATTCTCCATCAAAAACAAAATTTTTGTGGCTGAAATTATGATTCTGGATGCAGGCCTCCAGCACAAGCATCAACATTGATGCAAAATTGATGAAACTTCCAAGTGAAATTGCATTGTTTGATCTTCACAGCCCTGGAATAACATAGCCTAAAGCTACAGTTTCTGTAAACTTACTTTGCACAAACGACTTAGCCAGTACGGATGTATTGACACAGAGTGCCCATGAATGACATTAGGGCTACTTAGAAAAGAGACAAAATAACAGCAAAAGAATGCAGCAATTGGTTCTGAAAATTACCTTTTTCCAGTGAACCTCTCTGAAAAATTACCTTTTTCTGCTGAATCTCACTCAAAAATTACCTTTTCCAACTGAAGCTCTCTCAAAGTGCCTTGATGTTAAGCAATATAGTTTTAAGTTGAAAATGTCACAAGGCCATGAAAAGAAATTGATAGAAAATTTCAGGGTTCCTTGTTGATATTTGAAGCAGCCTGTGGATTTTTGTTCTTTAACACAGATCTGCTCTGCTGTGCTACCACTTTGATTTCTGTATTGCCAAAAACAGCATGTTTCTAGGCTTAATGGCTTCACAGAGAAGAGTATGAAGGTGATTTAGTTATTGCTGCCGAGGTTCTGTTACCACTAGGAAATTGGTAAACAGATGTTTTCAAAATCCTCTCCATTCACCATGGAACTTTTAAAAAGTGCAGTAAATAAAATTTTGAAATTTCTTTATCCTTTGAAGGAAGCTATTATTCTCGTTACCACAGTATCCTTTTTGAAATTAAGCACTTGAGCTGAGATCTCTTTTTCTAACAGAAGGAATTATTCCTTCCTTCAAAAGATGATTCTTCAGTCAAAAGATGCGGGAAAGGTGTCAGGCATCTTAGAAGTAGGATCACCGAATGGGACATCCAGGACCCGAGCTCCTGCTTGAGTCTGCCGCTGCCACACGGTGACCTTGGGCACATCCTTGTGGAGTGAGGGCATGGATAATGCCAGGGCTTCCTTCCAGCTCTAGCATTACATAGGTTCTTTTAGACTGAAGTTAAAGATGAAACTCAAACAGGGATTCTTATTTTTATTATAGGTACTGCTAAAGGAAAAGTTACAGAATTTTTTTTTTTTTGCATATTTGGAGTGTGTGTGCATGCGTGTGTGTGTGTGTGTGTGTGTGTGTGTGTGTGTGTGTGTGTGTATTCTCTGGTCTGGTATGCTTTGTATATGGGCTCTTGAAAGACAGAGGGATGATTTAGGTGAAATAAAGCCAGTTGCAATATGTGGCTTTAATGATCAAAGTAATTGACCAATCCCTGTCACAGAGATGAATTGTCTCTCTTTTTTGCTTACCTTTTCTTCATTCTCCTTTACCAGTCTTTTTGCCTAGCTGCCTTCTCTCTGCTGCCTTCCATTCCACTGTTAGAAAACAAGATTATGGATGTTGTAGACTGCTAGCATATCACTCTTTAATTTTTTTCATTCTTATAGTACTTAGAATTACCAAAGGGCCATTTTGACTAAGTGTTTTTATCATTAATTTGACTAAAGTTGAGGTTATATAAACTTTGGAGTATGACAATACATCTGAAAGTTTATATTTAAAAATTACTTGGAAGGAATTAAAATTTTATTGTTGAAATTTTGATTATCAAATGTAAAAATTTTGACACTATAAAGTAGGAATAATGATTTCTTCATTTACTTGCTGTTACATTATCTTTGAATTATCCTAAATATTTCTTATTCTAAATACAAAATACTCCATTTTCAAGTAGTACATTTAGTATTTATTATGGATTTTGTGCAAAACAAAATTTTAAAAAATTATTCAAGTAATGATGGCTGATGAATCTGTATACAGTTCAGATCTACAGCATTATGTCACCACCAAAAGTCTAAATTCTATTTACCAGCATACTGTTGACTATTTTTGCTTGCTTTTCTATCCCTAGTCTCTTTCACCTGTGGAAACCATCTTTGAATCTAAGTATTTGTTTTATTTTTCCATTTGTTTTATTCCTTTATCTTCCATTATAGGAAGGAATATTTCTACCTTTTGCACAGTCACTGACTTTTTTTCCCCATAGCTTTGCCTTTTCCAGAATGTCACATAACTGGATTTTTTCAATATGTAGCCCTTTCAGATTGGCTTCTTCACTTAGTCATGTGCATTTTCAACTCCCCCATGTTTCCTCAAGGAGTAATATTCTGTTCTTGTCTGGTGCGGAATAATATTTCATTGCCTGGATGTGCCACAGTTTATCCACTCACCTACTGGAGGGCATGTTGGTTGCTTTCAAGTTTGGGTAGTGAAGAATAGAGTTGTAATAAGCATGTGTGTGCAGTGCAGGTTTTGTGTAGACACAAGTTGTCACCTCCTTTGGCAAGCACCAAAAAGCATGACTACTGAGTTGTGTGATAACAGTAGATTTACTTTTGTGAATACCACCAAACTGTCTTCCCAAATGGCTGTTCCATTTTGCATTCCCATGACCACGTATGAATGTTCCTGTTGCTTCAACCTTTGTCTGCATTGGGTGCTATCACTTTTCCATGCTGTGTCCATTCTAGTAAGTAAGCAGTATCTCCATATTGCTTAAAGTTTTATCCCACTTGCTCCTTTAAATCTACAATTCAATTAAGACATTGATGAAGATAAGGTGTGCTTGAGTTTGGTGTTTTGCTGCTTTTCAGAAGTTGTCTCCTGATTATGGGTTTCAGAGATTAGAGATAGAGGGCTTGACTCACTCAGAAAAAAAGACTTCACAGGCAGTGAACAGAGGATGGTCTGTAATAATAAGGCAAGTGCTGTCATCACATATCTTTACATTTCCAGTGAATAGAATACTCACACCCATGGTAGGTATCCTTGAAGTGCTCCCTAAAATGATGATAGGTGGGATGAAATTGTCAGATGTGTGCAACCCTCACCCCCAGACACCATGTAAGTCATCCTTATGTGAGAGAACCTAGTCACTAATGCCTTTAATAACTATTTTACCACATGTTCAGTTATGTCTTAGAATTACGTGTACTGGCACTATTATGTAACTTATGAGTGGTTTATTTTTCTATTTCAAATGCTAGGTCTCTAAAATCTTTTGTGATGAGTTTTATTGCAGTTAGCTCCTTAAACCCATAGTCATCCTCAAATGGGACATTACAGGAAACATTTCTATTTCCTGGAGCTTCAAGTTCCTTGTCCATATCAGGAGAGCCTTTCTGGTATGCCTGAATTGTTATGGAAACAATTGCAGATCCCACAAGTAGATGCAATGAATATAGATGCATATAAATGTATAGAATTTGCACTAAATTTGAAATGTGTGGCTATGCTTATTTGTAAATATGAATAAGTTATGGTAATGAGGAATATTTTCCCTCCTATTTTCAAAGCTATGCCTCCAGTCTTTGCGTCATTTATGTCGTTAAAATCCTAAATGAAGTCTTGTGAGACTGATGATTTTGGTGAGATTTTCCACAGTATCCCATATTATCTATTAAGAGGAAACCTCTCAGCCTGCTGATTAGCTTCACAAAGCTCAGTCATCACTGATCCTTGCCAGGTGACTTAACGGCAATAGGGCCTGCTTATAGAGGGAAAATGCTTCCCTACACGGGAAGGAGCATTACATATTTTTCAAAAGAAATTTGAGTTTTATGCAGGCTTAATTCTTTCCATGTATGGAAATGAGAAAAAAAATAGTACATCTCCTGTGACGATTTCTTGTGCAGTTCTTCAACATCCGCCTACCTAAACCTTTGCCTTTTTTCACCAGGGTTACAGCTTTTCATGTTGGCAGGCAATGTGCCATTTTGGTTTGCTTGTTAATTGAAAGTGGGAACATTTGGGGTTTCTTTCAAAATGTACCAGGAAATTTTAAATTTTGTTATTGACCCCAGCTTATTCTTTGTAACCAAGTTTAGGCTCAGAAGAAGCAGAACCAGGAATAATTCTGTTAAAACAAAACCAAAAAAAGCTTTGTCCTTTCTTTTGGACTTGCACTTTGGGGCTATAGGAGGCCTGTGGTTTTATCAATTGCACCTGAGTTGCAGAAAAACGACTCTTCCCACTGCAGAATTTACCTCCTTCCTGCTTCTGCTATTCAGTTTAGAGCCACAGGGACACCATCCATCAAAAGAACCTTTCCTGAAGAGGAGCATCTTGTTAGGGCTGGCTGTCAACTTAAGAAAACTAATCATGATATTGAACAACAAAATGATTTTATATTGCTTTTCCCTTTCTCGTCTACTGAGCAAGCTATTAAGGAGAAAGGCCGACAGATGTTCAGCAACCAACTAAAAATAGATAACCTGCTTTAAATATCAAGTGTGCTTGCTTGATTCAGGAATGAAACAATGCATCTAGCATGGTACACAATGGAATTCAGATTGGAGACCACAGGCTGACTCAGAATTGGAAGTTTAGAGGTGGAATGTTGGGCTGCTCCTTTAGCCAAATGATTTAATGACTTCTTTAAAATGACTCTCTTTTCTATGGCTAGGTTATGTCAAAATGAGTATGCTATTACTGATCTGGGTGTATATTATGTCCTATGTTAGCTCAACTGAGAGTCGGAAAGATCGATTTGTGGGTTTGAGTCTGCAAAATAGACTCAAGGCATTTTATTTTCAGCTTGCTGTGTTCTTTTTATCTTCTCTTCAATGTAGCTTTCCTCCTTTCCTTTATGCCATGGTACTAGCTGAATGCTGATGACCTAATGGAACAATAACAGCCAAGTTGCATTTAATGGTAATCTGGTACCCACAGCCGCCTGGTTACCTGCTGATACTGAACCAGGCCCTAGGAGCTAAGAGTTTCATTCTTATTTGTACCTGAGAGCAAATCCTGAAAACATTCATCTTTCAAGTTTCAGCTCCTGTCCAGCCTCCTTAAAGTTTTCCCTAAGGATCCATGATGTTCCCTCTCTCTCAACAACTTTAGTGATCTCTCTCTTCCTCTCTCTCTCCTCCCTCGCTCTCCACACACACACACACACACACACACACACACACACACACACACACACACTCACCCTTTCATATTTTCTACTGTTTGTTTAATTGGTAAAAATTTGGCCATACTTTTCCCTCTCTGTGTTCAGTAAGTTGATTAACTGAATGGCTTGTTTCAGCCAAGGTGGCTTATTAGTAGGTTTTTGCTGTGTAGAGCTGATGCTTAACATTTTGACAGGTGGTAAAATCACTTTAGGAAACAAATGCAATTATACAAAACCTTTATACAAAAAAGTACACAACTGCATACACAAAAAAATCTGTGCATGTAGCTTTAGAATGTACTTGATTCTTCCCTAAAGGTCTTCTAAGGAAACTTGATTTAGAACCTTGCTGTAAAAGGACCTGTTGTGTAGGAGAGTCCTGGGATCTTGGGAGCAAGGTAGAGAGCACCTACTCCTTTCACATCAGGCAGGAAACAGCGTGTTTAATTTATAAACACATTTTCTGTAAGGTTCTGAGTTTGTGCACTTGTTTCTGGACATCTGCATTTGTATAGTTGTGAGATAAAAAATGCATGGTGGAGAAACCAGCTGAACTTACCATAATTGTATCTGAATTTAAATCCAGGTTTTTTCACTTATTGCCTGTGTGACTTTAGCCAAACCACTTGACACTTCTAGGTTTAGTTCTCTCTCTTATCTGTCACCTACCTCAGATAGAGATGTAGGAAAAAAAAAAAAAGAAAAAAGCTCAGTCTCATGTCTCACTCCTCTGAGTAGAAGGAGATTTTGAGTACAGCTTTGGCTAAAGGTGTAAAAGCTGGCATGCTTCATAATGATGGAACAAGGAGTGAACTATGAAGGAATAGTATACTGACAGAAGACCAACTGAAAACAACAGTGGTATTTGTGGGGGTGTTTATGGGGGTCTGTACACTTGTTCCTGATCACATGTAAAACACTTCCTAGTCTTCCTGAGGGTGCCTAGAATTATAGGAGGGCCAATGTCCTTCATTAGTAGTTGGAGAAAAATGAATTGGGGTTGACAGTGTTGAGGTCAACCTGAAAATTCCGAGAGCAAATAATTTATCTCTGCTTAATGCTGTACTCCCAGCACCTAGAAAGGAGGGATGCTGATAAGAACTCTAAGCTTTGGTTGAATCAGTAAGTAAATGAATCAATGAGTGGATGAATTTACATACACAGTTATGTAGGTTTGTAGAAATCTGAGCCATATGTACAAACAATTTTATTTTAAAAGTGTTAAAAGTGTTAAAAATGGATTTTACTCAATCTTGTTAAGATGGCAGTTCTCTCCAAATCAATCTCCAAATCAATTTCTTTTTGTAGAAATTAACAAGTAAAAGGTATTTGGAAATATAAAGTACCCAGAAAATAATAAACCAATTTATAAAAGAAGAGTACTTTTACTGATTTCAAACTTTTTATAAAACTATTAAGATAAATTGATATTGACAAAAAAAGATAGACATGAAGATTATTGAAACAGAGTTCAGAAACAAATCTGCATGTTGATGGTGAAGTAACATTTTGACAAAACAATTTAATGGGGAGAAGGAATAACTTTCAACCTGATCCACATGGAGCAGATGGATACTCATGTGGAAAAAAGAAATGAAAAGTGACCCATAACTTGCATCACACATAAAAATGTTTGCATATAGAAGGCAACTGATTCTTTATATTGATTTTACAACCTGCCACTCTACTAAACTTACTTATTGTTTTAATTTTCCTTTGCATGAATTTTTTAGGCTTCTCTCTATGCAAATAATGATAGCTTTATTTCTTTCCCAATTTGATTCCTTTTATATTTTTCTCTTGCCTCATCATTCTTGCTAGAACTTCCAATATTATTTTGAATAATGGTGGTGAGAGTAAACAACAAAAGAAAAAAATTAAGAGATCATCCTATGTACAATCTCCCCCCCCCCCCAAGATTATAAAGTCAATGTTAAAAGAAATAGAAGGAGACACAAAGAAATAAAAAGTTAGCCCCTGTTCATAGACTGGACGAATCAGTATTATCAGAATAGCCACCTTACCCAAAGCAATTTACAGATTCAGTGTAACCCAAAGAAAATATTAATGGCTATGCCAGGGGCTGGGTGAGGAGGAGTGGGCTTGAGTGATTCATGGGACATAGTTTCTACTTTGTGAGATGAGAATCTGGAGGTGAGAGAGGCTTACCTGGTAGCATCAAGTGCTTCATGCCACTAAACTGGATGTTTCAGATAGTCGCGATGATACATTTCATGTTCTGTGTATTTTACTGCAATTTAAGAAAACATCTCAAACAAATAAATAAAAGACTAAAAACAAAAAAGAGAAAATCTTAATGGCATTTTAAAATATATATTACTAAAATTTATGTGGAATCACAAAAAACCCTGAATAGCCTAAGCTCTCCTGACTGAAGAGGTGAACAGTAGGGTGATATACTTCTGGGTTTCAAACTATAATATATATCCATATTAATTGAAACAGCATGGTACTGGAACAAAAGCAAACATACAAACTATTGGAATAGATTGAGAGCCCATAAATAAAACCACATGTATATGAACAAGTAGCCTATAATAAAGAACTAAAGAATATATACTGGAACAAGGAATGTCTCTTTAAGAAATAGTATTGGGGAAAATGAACATAAATAGTTCAAATTTGATAGGTTTTACCAAGTTTCTTTCCAAAAAATGTTACTCTAATATATAATAATATATACTTCTATAATATTATATAAAGAAATTCTTTGCCCATATATTTGCTACACTGCATTCCCCCCCCCCCTCTTTTTGACAATCTAATCGGCAAAAAGTGGTATCTCATACTGTTTTATTATTTTTTGGTTGTTAAGGAGATTAAACATAATTTAACAGATACTAGTCATTTATATTATTCACCAATTTTAAAATAAATTCTCCCTTTTGTTCTTAATTTATATAAACTATTTATATAGTATGGATTTTTAGCACGTTGACTTATTTATGATGTAAAGGTTATCTTCCAATTTGTTATTGATCTTTTTTAAACCATTTTATTTACTTTTTAAAATTTTATTTTTTTAAATTGATTGCACATATACATATATTTTACATCATTGTCCACCCCAAGATTCTCCCACCACCTTAAAACCTGTGAACCATCTTAATATTTTATGCCTATTCCTCCCCCAATTTTACTGTTCACTGATAATTTGACTTATGATTACCTAGAAGTTAATTTTGATGTAGTTGGTCTATCTTTTACTTAATGTGTTATAGCTTACTTTTCTTGCTTGCTTACTGAAATATTCTCTTATTATTATCTAGTAACATATTTTGCTTTAAAGATGAGGAGTATAAAAATAATGTAAAAATAAAACATCACATGTCAAACAAACTAAATGACTTATTAGACACTTGAAAAGAGTAGAATCTGGTCTTGGGTTTTTTCTAACTTAATGACCTTGGGTAATTTGCTTAACCTTTCAGTTTCCCCATTATTTAGTGAGCTAAGTAATAGTACCTAATTCACAGGATCATTGTGAAGATTAAATGAGTTTATACATATTGAGTGCTTTGAATAGTGTTTGACACATAAAATGTGTTAAGTGTCAGTTAAAAAAGTACATTGGTACTGTTATTGCCTGAAGCTAGGAAGTGAAAAAAGAAATGCAACCATTTATCTTAAGCAGTGATTTTTGATGCCATCACAAATATGTGCCCTCAGTAATTTTGCAGGTATCAGCACTAAGGCTTGGAGAAGCAAAGTGCCTCCTCTTTAGTTACACAGGTAGAATGTGATTAAGTCAAGGCACCTTGTGACTTCTCGCTAGGCCCCCCAGTGGCCTGTGCAAGAGCTTAGTATAGGCAAAAGTCACTCTTTGAATGTCGCCTTCCAATGGAAGATTCTATTTCAAGGTTTTTGGCTTTGAAGGACATGAGGCCTGAAGATGACCACTAGACTTCTATAAATATGAGTGAGTGACTAAAAAAAGAAATCGGAGCAGGACCTGTTATAAAAGAAATGAGAACCCACATTAGCTCCTGTTACTGCTTTCTGTTATAGCTATAGCATTTTCTTAAAGACCAGTAATAAGTTGATAAATGTGAAACTAAGTGAAATTTTCTTTCTTGTAACTGATATATTTGTTTTCATGGTTTGTAGATGTTTTTGTTTCTGAGAAATGCCAAGAACCAGTTATTGCTCTTCTATCATTATAAATATTGAAACTACTGTGTATCAGTCCATGCTTTAAGAAACAGCATTATCACTAAGATAACAAACCACAGAGGCTTAAGTTCCATTTCTACCATTTAATTAGTTGTGTGATCTTGGTCAATGTGGCTAACACCCCTTCTTGGTAAACTGAGGCTGTTTTTCTACCCATTTCTGTTACCTGTTGCCTCTTTCCCCATTCCACTAGTAACTCGAAAATTCAGATAGAAGAAGGGATATTGCAGTAGAAAGAAATAAAAGACAGGCAAAACAGATCTTTTGTGTTTCAAAATAGGTACACATGGGAGAATATTGGAGAAAATACTATCTTTGAGTTAGGATAAGCTCCTTCTATGTTTAAAAACTCTAAATCATAAATGACTATAAATATAAGCAGCTATCAGCCCTTTATAAAAAAAGAAAAAACTATGTTGAAAAGAGTGGAAAAGAGCCGGTGATCCCAGACCTGATGGAGTATTCAGGCTGGTTTGTGTGGAAGGAGAAATCTGAGAAGAAGCAGTTTGGGTTCCCTGGGCCTGCATGCTGGTTCCTATGCACCAACCACTTCTACCAGATTGAAATCTAGTGGGAGAAAGAACCTCCAGTTTGGATTCCAAGGACAGACAGTCCCTGGTCTCAGTAGGAAGTAGCAACTTGCCTGTGCTGACATCCCAGGAGGGGTGTGGTGGGAGGAGCAGGCTTTCTTGAGCCAATGAGCTATGCAGTCACATAGCCTAGCACTCAGTTTACTGTGCTCCTGTTGCCATCTTGAACTTCTTAATCATTTTTGTGTCTGGTACCAAATCACTTTGCACAGGCCTCACCAGTTCTATAACTGGTTCTGTCTGTACAGAGGGACCTAGAATAATTCTGAGACCCTAGCAGAGATGGGAGGAGTTAGCAGTGACCGTGCCCAGGGAGGGGACATTGTTGGGAGAAAGCTGACACATTAGGAGGCTGCCTACTGGGACAAGCAGGATGCAACAGTGACATGAGTGGACTGATGACTGAGGACCAGATGGGACGGCAGACTCGCGGGTGAGTGCCAGCAGGGACTAGATGGTATGGAGGGCCAGATGCTCCCAGTGATGCTTTGAAATTTCACAAGTATCCTGGAACAGGGTGATACAGGAGCAAAGGTGGAATTGCCTGAGATTTTGTTTCCTATATCTACTAACTAGGGGCTCAAAAGAAATAAAATCAAAATATAAAAATTATGACATTTCTTGCAACAATGTATAGACTGAAGATTTTTACCTACTACCCCACAAGTAAAAGTGTGACTCATTTTATATTTTGGCTTATTTGTGCTTGAATTGTTGTCTACATGAGTACTACACACCTTGGATATAGTTTGTTTTGCTTACATTTAAAATTGATAGTGTTAATGCTTGTACTTCACTGTAATGGAGTTTCTCCTGATGGCATCAGTTTAGATACTGAATTACTTTTCAAATGACCTTGAGGGTGACCTAAACTAATTCCTTAACCTTGTAATTGTCAGACTCTTCATTTCCAACCTTCTTTTCTTAGGGTAGGTCCTGAAAAGCCACAAAAGATTTCTTGGATTCCGGATTACTTAAGATAGGCAGCCATCTGGAACTGACAACGTGTGGCGTTTCAGAAGAGCCCTTCACGTTGTGAAGCACCATTCACGTGCTCTTCAGTTTGCTTCGTGTTACAGAAGACCATGATGGCCACCACAGGTGCCCTCCAGCACAAGACACTCGAGATGGCGCTGTGAGTCAGTGGCATGTGTGCCTGTGAAAGAATGCCAAGTCTGAGGAAAATGCAACCATATGTGATATGACATAAGGCTCCCCTCATGAAAGCAAAATATTTTGATATCATGAGCTGAGATTTAAGTCACTGTTAAAAATTTGTTAAAATCAAGCTGCCTGGGTTGGCGATTACAGCCCCAAGTGCGGGGGAATCATCGGTGCCTTTCCACAGCACCCTGAGAAGCCATGTTTTCTATGTCCTTGCGCAGACTCCATCCATCTTTGACAGTACCTGTGTTACAGCCACAGCCACGCAAGCACAGTATTCAAAGAGCAAGTGTCAAGTAGGCATCAGCAAAGCAGAGAAAATAGGCTTGAGCAGGATTTGGAGGTGGGGAGAAGAAATGATATAGCTTCTAGTTTACAGGATAAGGCTTATCTGAAAAAGTGCTGCAGTCCAGTTTTAAAATGATAAACACATAGGGTTGAACGGGCCCCTGAGAAGTCATCTGATCCATCCCTCCACCTCCAGGGAGGTTTTATCTAAACCATTTTACAGAGAGGTGTCTGTCGTGTTCTTAAAATTCTTTGGGGAAGGAGATTTGACAGCCTCTCTAGTATCCCATTACAATGCTTTATAACCACATGTGTCAGCAAGCCCCTCTTCGACACATATATCTGCTCCTTCTCTAGCGAAGGCCCATTGTTGCCTGTTCTATCCTCAGCAGAGAAATTCTCATACATCTGGTTACAACTTCTGAATAATAATTCTTCCTATATTTAAAGAGGCATTAAGTCATCTATTTCTCTTTTCTCCCTGAGACTAAATAATCCCAGGGGCATAACTGTTTTTTTGCATTCACCTATTTTCCGTATCTCTGTCAAGTTTTGAATGTCCAAGTTGAGCTTCACTTGACACGAGTATGGGCTGGTGGGGGGGGGGTCCCAGCATCAGCATCATTTTCCAGGCACTGCTGCCACAGGCTTGGTTTGCAACTCAAATGCTGGCTGTACACAGTGCCTGCCAGCTTCTCTAGCAAGATGGCGAGGCTTTCCCCACACCACCCCTTGCATCCTGCTGAATTTGTGGGTCCTAGCATGGTGGTGGCAAACAGCCTAGGAGTATGAGAGATGCCAAGAGGATTGGGGGAGCTGGCTTCCGCATTCAGAATGGGAAAGAAATGCTGAGGGCTTGATGTCACATTCTAACAGCCTCTGTATCTCTAGCCTTGCCACCCCTGAGAGATGGTCATTTGCATGGAACTAGTTTTGGCTCTTTGCCAACCATTCAGAGATCAAGAATCAAGATCCAGTTCTTTTCTCCCACAAGGCTACGTTACTCAGCTCCAAGAGAAGCTGGGAAGTTCCCCTGGGTTCTGAGCGCGTCCATGGCTTCTCTGAAAGAAGGTTGGACTGAGTGGCACTGACAGACACTTGAGTCTTGCACTTAACCTTCTTCCCAACCAAAGAAAACCAAAACTGTAAATCCTTGTCTTTCAAAAGTCCTGCCCTGTGAAAATTGATTTTGTCTCCTGAGTTCTCCCTTCAGAATTGGGGAAGCTATTAAATAGGCATTATTTCCAGTTATGAGTAGGAAATCTCTATTTGGGGAGACACCACCAAATTGTAATGACTTAAGCCTTAACCGCATAAGAGAGGCCTCTTTGACAACAGTTGCAAAATTACAGGATCATTTCTAATAATAGGTAATTAAGAGGATAAGCATCATGATTATATCCTATTACTGTAGAGAGTAACAAATGTTCATTCTTGCTGCCATTATTCTGTTCTGAGATCCTGCCTAGAAGATGGTTTTCTGTGGACAGTGCTTCTCATGAAGTGTATATTCTATTAACTTTGATGTTTATAATTATCTTGCAGTTTTATTTAGATTCGGATGGATACAAACAAAACATGGCAGCTTTCTCACAGATCCTAGCAGCTGATGGGCAGAGGTTAATTTGTCTGTACATGGACACATTAGCTTGTCACATCTGCTATTAATTGCGAACAGATATATTAGTCTAATTAAACATTGCAAGGAACTGACCTAAATTGTTCAATGCCTGTTGCTGGATTGGCTACATGATTAGCACACTTCAGGCTGCGTTTTTATCTTTGTTGTACTGATGGGAAGTCAGAGTCTTAACTCTGCAGCTAGTAACGGTTCTTGCGGTCATCACTGCTGGTATGTTAACAATGCCTGAAATGGAAAAATAAAACTCAAGTGACATAATCATGTGAATTTACTGCTGATCTACAGCCATTTCTACCCGATTGCCTTGACCAAGAGCATTTTAACATGCTTATTTCCTATGGCAGCTGTCTAAGTGGGTTGCAGCCATTCTAATTTTGGAGCTCATTATTAAGGACAAACAGTTGTGGTACATCAATAGTCCATCAGAATTAATTAAATGGGGAGCAGCAAGTGAATGTTCATCAGGTCATTCACAAGCAATCTGGGCAGAGGGTGTAGCTCCCTACTCAGACTTGAGGCTGGTTTATTTTCTGACTTGCACTTGGGACAAGTCTAGTGATGAGCAGATAGAAAATGTTTATATATGAAAAGTGTATAAATAGCAGAAGCTCAATAATGGGTGCAGTTTAAAATGAATGACTAGAAGATAGGCATTTATTCCCTTTATTTTTATGGCCACTGGGGTCTCCATCACAGCTGTATTTGTAGATCCTCACATGCCTGCGTTAGAAGGTCTCCTCTATTAAAAAGAAATTCCATCTTTTGTGCTTAGGGTGATGTTTAGCAACTAGGTACTTAGTAGATACTGACTGTATTAAAAATATTGAGAAAATTGGTTTCATTTTACATGAGACAGAAGTAGTTTTTTAAAATATGAAGCCATTAGTAAAAATGCAAAAGACCTTTTCAATACACTAAGAGCAAAATCTTTTAAATAAAGGAAAAAAATTCTATTTCTTAAACATAATTTTTTGTACAGTCAAATTTTAAAGAAACATAAAATAGATTTTCATTAATCTTTCTAACTATTGAAAATAAGGCTTTGAACTATTTTTCCCATAACATTAGGGGGTGAGTGTGCATTGCAGCCAAGCTCAGAGCTGCTCCTGTGAAAAGCAGACTACCTGGGCCTAAGAAAGTACTGGGCAAGAACATGCAAGTCAGCCTTTGCTGCAAGGGCAGAAGAGCACCATAGGTGGAGAACAAATTAATTCTCTGTCTCCTTCCGCCTTTTCTTTATCACCAAGTCCAACAGTTCAGACAGTTAGATATAAACATACTTTGCATGTCTCTCCTAACAGATTGAACAGTGGACCTGCTTAAAGATTGATGCAGTTGGCCCTCTTACATTGGAGATTTGGAATCTGCCGTGTTGGTTTGGGAGCCATTCTGCTGGCTTCTCCTTCATTCTGGACTTTGTTGTTCTCTTGGCAGCAACGGGTTTCCCTTGCTCTGCTCTAAGTTCATTGGCATCAATCACTCTTCACGATTAAGGCAATGGACCTCCACTGCAATCTTAAGAGAGCTACGTGACCTAGGATTGCAAATCCAGGAATGAAATCCAGCTACTCTCTGAGAAGATCTGTTGTTCCCTAGCTCCCTCAACTGCAAGTCTGGAATTGGGAAAACGCCCTTGTTAAATATGTATATGGGGTCAGCTTTCATGATGCATATGCACCTCTGTGAATCTTTTAGGTCCAGTCTTGTCCCTGACATCTGCGAGACTCAGGCAAAAGTTAAAAATTGAGGACCCCATTTAATACATTTAAATATTAAAAATTATAAGTCAAACTTTCATTTGGGCAAACATACTTTTCTATGAAAAAAGCCAAAAAATGTATAAAGCAATTAAAGTTATAGTTTATAGATCAATATAACTGAAGGTCTGCAGAATACCAGATATCTAACTTTAATCATAACTGTTAGAAAATATAACTGTTTAGGAAAATTAAAAGCATGTATTTTTGTTTGCAAAGGTTAGTTTTTTTCTAATAGATGGTTTGTTAAGCCATATACTAAGATTAAAATGTAAATATAAAAATTATAATTGGCTATGAAATTAGTAAAGCTTAAATTTTATTTTTTTTGAAAATTTGGCTGAATGTTCAGTGTTTTTAGTGTAAAATAAGCATAATGCTAGAGTTTAATGCTTATCTAGCTATCAGTGTCATGCTTCACATCTTGTATAGTTGCGTATGTGCACATCTACATATAGGCAAACTTAGGAGACATGTATTGCTTAATGTTACAAAATATTCCTGCTTCCACATATAACTGTGGCAAACACCACCTGATTCATGAAGATTGTTCAAGCAGGGAAATGGACTGGGAAGAGAAGCAAGAAAATGGATGCTTGGTCCTACTGTGAAAGAAACTTCCTTATGAAAGAATCAACTCATGTTTTCTAAGAAAAAGGATTCGACAAGTTAATTAATTTGTCCTTTTTTTTTTTTTTCCAAGCCAAAGCATGTTCACATCACAAACTCTCACTGTTTTCTGAAGTGTGTGCCAGGGAAGCAAACCACAAACCTCTGCAGTTTGACAGTTGCCTTTTGTTTTGAGGGCACAAGGCAAGAGATTTGGAGAACTAATGTCAGGAACCTGGACAGAGTGAGCCGTGAGAGCAGCTGCTTACCAGAGCAGGTTACCAGCTTCTTTCTGACAGAGATATTCATGTCCATCACACATATGCATGGGGTGGAGGTGGTGGTTATAGTCAAGGCTTTCACAAATAGGCTTGTGAGAGGGGCTCCTTTTCCCCAGTGGAAGAGGTGTAACTACCCTTGTCTTGGTGATTTTCAAACACATCCAGAAATATGCTACCTTGGGGTCCTTGTACTTTATCATGAAATACTGCCCCCAGAAATTGTCACTTTTACTTCTTCACTCTATTCATTCTACTCAAATTTGCTCCTTTCAGAAGCTCCCTGATGGCTCTATCTGAACCAGTACTCCTACCCTGCCAGTATCACCTCCTCTGCTTTGCCTTACTTTGTAGTTCTTATAAATAACTGAAATTACATCATCTGTCTGTCTCTCCTTCCCCCATGTAAGTTATCAGAACAGAGAGCCCTGTCTCTCTGTTCACTGATTCATCCCAGATGCCTGGAGTAGTGCTAGTTCCATCTTGGATGATCAATAACATTTTTATGAGTGAGTGAGTGAGTAAAGATATTTGGAATGATAGCTTCCTATCACTAGGAGGGAATGATTCCTCTTTACCTTGAAGGGTTTTGATAAAGACAGTGCTTTGCCTTCTGGGTTGCCCTGTTCTTAAGCAGCAGCTGGGACTGGGCACACTCTTGCTCCCCCCTCCAGGCCACCTGAGGCTTTGACTTTCCCCCTTTCTTTTAGAGATGAACAAAGCAGGTGTGACACTGAACAAATTAGCAATAGTTCTCTTATCTCTACCTGGGTAACTGTGGAACTGCTTTTCAAATCATAACAGTACTTTCACCATGACAAAAAGAACAGGAATACAATATTAATGAAAACCAAATTGATCTGCCTTCAGCTAATACCAATTAACACTTTCCAAGTGACAGGACAGGCAGTGAAATGGTGGTTTTTACAGTCTAGGGACTAGAGGTACATGAGTGTTTCATTTTCTGTCTCTGAAAGACAGAGTCAAACTAGGTGCTACATGTACCAGGCCTCAGCAGAAGGGCTTTTTCTGGAGAACTCAAATCACACACTTCTGGTTGCTTCTTCGAAAGACACAGACAATGTGAAAAAGGATAATCTAGAACCCAGCTTTGAGAAGTGACAGAATGAAATAGAAACACAAAAGTGAGTCTGTTAATTTCCATAGTGTGGAAATTGTCCCTAAATTACCCGTTCCTTCCATTTTTTTACATCTCCTGTCATTTGCAACTCATGGGGATTTTGCCTGGTCGAGGCAGCTTCCTTGGATGGGGTATCAAGTGTCTGTTCATGTTGCTTTCTGGTTCTATAATTTCTGAGTTTGGATGAAAAGATACCATGTAATCCCAACAGAATAAAGTTTTCCAGCAATTTGTTTTCAAGTGGTCACCTCAGTAGATGTTAATGTAGACAAGTAGTCCAAGAAGCTGTACCAGAATGATAATTTAGCAGACAGGAACAAGCACATTGAGTTGAAAGTCTTCACAAATTCTCTGGTATGTTCTCAGCACTGCATTAAATGTGAGGGTGGGATATAGGGCACTTGTGTTTGGCCACACAGCATATTGTTTCCTTCCAGCAGCACTTGGTTTTCTCAAAAGTTAAATATATTAGTTAAATGTAACTTCAACTAATGTCCCAATTTTAAAAAGTACAGTAGCATAAAAAAGCACATGGAAAAATATTACTTCTGAGAAAATGAAGTATACATACTCTTACCTACTAGCTACATCTAAAATCTCTAACACTATACAGCAAATAAACCTAAGAATTATCTAGAAGGTGGAGCAAAGAAGACATGTGGTAGGAGAATTTTGACACAAGGAATAATGCAGTGATGTTTCCTGGGTTTTCTTTTGATTTATGTGCCCCAGGCTGATACCGAGGAAGAAATATAATAGTTGCCAAGAACTCTGATATACTCAGATCCCAAAACTCCATTAGGTAGGTTGGTAGGCAAGTGGGTAGATGAGTAGATATATAGACAATTATAGAATTAGAAGAATAATCTAAAGTAGAAGGTAGATGTAAGATAAAAGTCTCCTAGCATAATGATCCAAATGGTGGCTAAAGGAACTCTCTAAACAGCAAAAAAAGAATAAAAGAAAAAAATCTCAGAGCATCGGAAAGTAAGAACAAAGAATAAAAAAGCAAAGATTTTTTTTCCCTCAAGTCAACTAACGCCTATCAGATGGTTAAAGTTGCAATTGCAAGATGTGCTTTTAAGTATGTGATGAGGAAATATTTATTTTTATTGTTTACATTTGCACAAATATATGTATACATACACATATGTGTATGTTTATGTATACATTTACATATATGCACAAAAAGACAATATATTGTTTACACACCTGTCATACACATCTAATAGATGTGTAATAGATGTGTAATAATAATCATGATCTTTTGTGCTCATCCCTTCCATGGTTTTTCCTTCCCCCTGCTCCCTTCCTTAGTTGTATGCTTTAGTTCTATTATCAGATTGTTTGATGTAACTTTTTTCTTGACATAGTGTTTGTTTTTCCTATATCCCACCTATAAGTGAGACCATCGGCTTTTGACTTTTTCTTTTTGACTTCTTTCTTCTGGCATGGTTCCTTCTATCTCCATCTATGTTGCCACAAATGAATTAACTTTGGTTTTTTTTTGTTTTGTTTTTTTTTTTTGATTGCTGAATAATATCCCAGCATGCAAATATACTACAACTTTCTGATATAGTCATCTGATTTGGGACATTTGGGTTGTTTCCATATTCTGGTTATTGTAAACAGTGCTGCAATAAACAGAGGAGTACAGATGTCCTTTTCAGTTAGTGTTTCGTTGTCCTTTGGGTAGATTCTCAGAAGTGGAATTGTTGGATAGAATGGTAGTTCTATTTTCAGTAGTTTGTGGGTTGTCTGCACAGCTTTTCACAGTGGTTAGACCAGTTTGCATTCCCACCAGCAGTGTAAAATACTCCTTTTTCTGATGAGGAAATACTTAGCACAATTATAAATGGAAACGGTGGAAAGACCCACATTTGAAATGAACCAGATGCTCTTCAACAAGTGACTGAATAAATTTGGATTCAGACCATGGATTACTATTTAACAATAAAAAATAAGTGGACCAGTGATGCAGAAAACGAATTGAATGAATCTCAAAGGTATTATGATGAATGAAAAAGCCAATCCCAAAAGAGTTTGAAATTACAAAATTATTGGAATGGAGGACAGTTAAGAACTATTTAGAAGTTAAGGAGTGGGTGGGGGCAGGAGAGATCAGAGTGGATATAAAAGTACAAAATAAAGGGTCTTATGGTGGTGATAAAAATGATCTCTGTCTTGACTATATCACTGTCCATCTCCTGATTGTGATATTGTGCTATTGTTTAATATATTATCATTGTAGGGGGTATTATGGGATTTCTCTAGTATTTCTCATTCCAGCATGAGACACTACCATTATCTCAAAAAGAGTAATTTTAGAGAAAGATGATATATATATATATATGATTAAATGGTTGGTAATAACAAAATCATGAAATATATAATCAAACTTTTTTTTGCTAGAAATAACTCCAAACACAATATACATACTTAGAAATTCACATATGACTGGTGAACATGGAAAAAATATAAAAAATTTTGATTTCTGAATGGTCAGGTGAGATATGGGAATCAGAAGAAAAAGTAGGGAAGAGAAATGAGTAGATAGATCAAAGATCATGGAAATGGCATTTAGAAAATTTTTATAGGCATAAATGTGTCATTTTATATAAAATCCTACATATGTATATGCATGTGACTAAAACATGTATGAAATCATGGTCACATAAACATTAGTAATAAATACATATCAGGTGTGGGACATGTCCTTACTTTTTAACTTCCTTTTAATTTTCTGAATTCTTGACTTTCTAATAATGAGTGCATTGTTTATTCAGAAAAAAAGCAATATCTCAATGCAGGTTTCCATTATGAAACCTTTCATAAACTAAAATAGCATATAATGAAGTAAATACAATTGCCTTATATGTAAAATTTTTTTAATTCTTCCAGACCACCAAAAATAACCTACCAAATCATAAATAAAACCTAAAATAATGCTTAGAATACTTTAGATATGACATTTGAGAAAAATATTCAGAAGATTTGTTGAATATTCTCTGTTTGCTCCTGTAGCACCATTTACTTTGCTGTGCCCTGGGG
This sequence comes from Uropsilus gracilis, assembly GCA_004024945.1. Classification (NCBI taxonomy): domain Eukaryota; kingdom Metazoa; phylum Chordata; class Mammalia; order Eulipotyphla; family Talpidae; genus Uropsilus; species Uropsilus gracilis. The sequence goes on along the minus strand of PVHY01002652.1, from coordinate 19,770 downwards.
AACTGACCAACACCAACTGTGTCATTCAAGGTCCCTTGGCTTCCAGTCTTTGATTAGGCAAATGGGAAATGGACAGAGGGTTACAGGACAGGAAAGACTAACTGAGAGCTATACCCCTTCTTCTAGAGCTCTCCCTGATATGCTGAGATTATCAGTGACTGTAGCTCCTACCAGTAGCCTCACTCCCACTTCTAGTTTTTGTCAGGTACCTATAGCAGCTACTTTCTCCTTCATATTATTGTGCTAGCATGGTTTTAACAAAGCTACGCACCAAAGATAGAGCAGTATAAAAACACAAGTGTGTTTTATTGTATGTTTGGAGCTTAGCAGATCCTGCATAAATTATCAATAGGTTGGTTTCTTTTGGTGGCAATGAGGGAAGTATCTCTTCTAGGCCCCTCTCTGTGCTTTACATCTTTTCTTCCCTCAGTGTGGCTAAACCCATACATCCTATCATAAGCATATCAGCCATATTGGATTAAGGCTCAACCAAGTGACCTTCTTTTAACTTAACCACCTGAATAAGCACCTTGTCTCCTAATCTGTTCACATTCTGAGGTGGTGGGAGTTAAGATTTCAACAGGTAGTTTTTGAGGGAGTAGCACAATTCAGCATATAACACTTTTGAAACCTAGATGTGATCATGGTTCCTTGTATTTGCTGATTCCTCAGAACCTTCATCATCACTTGTTGGTCCCCTTAACCCTGCCTACTCTTCTGTAGAGTCTCTTTATCAAGCTCTCCTGGGGTACTCCTGTAATAGGCTTCTGTTACCCACAGGGACTGTGACTGATGTAACATTCAAGTGGCAAAATTGAGTTGACACTGAAATATTTGAAACTAGAATTCAGAAACAGGCACCAGGTGACTCTAAGCTTTTCAGCATGTTAAACTGATTTTTCAATGGCACCATTTTGCTTAATCTGGACTGGAGGGAAAGGGAAATGTTTTGAGGACACTTCTTCAGAGTTATCCCAGGAACTTGGAAGGGAATGACTGTTAGGAAGCTGAAATATTGAACACTCGAGAGATAAATGAAATAGCAGATGGATATATAGTAGAGGTTCTTTGTATTCTTTATATTAAACAGATGATTTTTTAAAATAAGGGCTGCATTATGACCAAGCAAATTATTCTACTTGTGAGGACAACTGTGTGAGCTTTAAAGAAAGGTGGGAGGAACAGAGAGGAAGGGAGAGATTGGTGATATATGAAAGAAGCAACTCTGGAATTAGCAAATATTCAGCAAAGAGCAAAACAATTGACATTACAGGGTGGAGAAAGTGAGTTTTGAGAGGAGGACTCCATGTCTGTTGAGATACCAGGCGAATGAGTGAGTATGAGGCAGTCAAGAGGAAACAGAGGGGAATTTATTTCTTAACATTTCTTACTTTATTTCAACTATGATATGAAATTAGTGTTTTAAAAAGTAACTTGACATTCATAATTGTTTGGTTTCCTATATTTGTTGGAAATTCTACATAATAAAATTTTACTTTCATAGGTAGAAGCTGCCTAGTGTCACCTTCCATCTTTCATACAAGTTATCTATGAATCTCCACACACAAACATTAACACAGTTCTTATATCCTTTATGCTACAATAAATGTTGAAAATATCCCCCAATTGCTTGTAGATGCCATTTACGGTTCTTACCTAATTTGTTAAAGTACACACAAATTTGTGACCATTTTAAATATAGATGAACAGGGACTTTTGGTTTACCCTACATGATAATTTGGAAAAGTAATCTAGAAAAAATTTTTCAAGCTAAAGAAGTGCCTTTAATTTAGTTTTCACAATGAAACTATAAAGATATGTTCATAATTCAAAGGCAATGATGTGTGATAAAATGGATGGACTCAATAGGCTCAGCTTTAAATACATTTTCATACTGGAAAGAAACTTGGAGATCCTCTGGGTTGATTCACCTATCTCTACAGATGGAAATACCAAGTCCCAGGGTAATATAGGATCTATCCAAAGTTCCACAGTTAGTTGATGGATTAAAACTTAGGACACCTGACTCTACCAACTGGGCTCAAATTTCATATTGCCAATCTTAACCTGCATTAACAAACATACCTTGAAAGCACCTGATTATTTTCTGAATTGTACTTAACATGATGAAAAGATGGTGCTCGACAGGATAATTTATCTAGAAGATTGAAGTCCAAGAGGACTGTAGTGGTAAGAGGTGAAACTCAGGATTGGTTTAGAAAGTGATACCATGTGGAAAGAAGGATGGTCCTATGTCCTCAAGCCCTTGACTATGTGCAGCTGGCAGGGCCCCTTGAAGACCCAGAGAAAGCAGAGCGTCTCTGGAACAGAATGATGCCCGTCTTCTGGAATTCTCACCCAGTTTGTGCTCCACAAAGGTCCATGGATGACCACTTCTGTTTTTTGTTACTGAGGATCTAGGTTGCTTATTTTCTTGATACAAGACAGAGCATGCGTGTGAGATCTCTGCAGAATCCTAATGGTTTTTCTCTTTAAAATGACTTTATAAAGTCTATTGTCATCTTTACCACTTAAACAATCTTCTATCACTGAAGTTACATTTTTTCTCCTATTGTCATTGATTTTTAAGTTGTTCTTATTTTTTTTAACTGAAGTAGCATAGCATTATAACATTGACAGCTCAGCTTGCATCATTAAGAATCAACATATGTATATACTAAGTCACCAGTAAAAGTTAAAATATGTCTTTCACCATATTGAGCACTTTTATATAACACATTCATTCCCCTTCCTTTCTGGGAAGCAGTAGCTTGGTCTTATAGTCTAAGCATTACAGTCTAAACATAGTATAAACATTTATTTTTGCTTAGTTTCTTTTTGTACTACAGATGAATGAAGTAAATGGTACTTGTCTTCTTTATATGATCTATTATACCTTCTAAGTCCATTCAGGTTATTGTAAATAGATTTTTAACTGAAAATAAGAGAGAAGCAAACTTTACCTCTTGCTGATGACCTGGAATATCTTAGAGCAGCATGTAGCTCACATGTATAGCATATAATTCCCTCCTAGTTAATGACCTATTTGATCAGCAAATGAAGAGGAATGTGAGGAAAGCAGAGCTTGGACTTCATGCTGAGACCAGATAACCCTAGTCATTGAGCTAGGAGGTGACCACTAGTTTATTCAATAATTTAACAAATATTTATTACCTACATCTCATGTGTCAAGTGCTGACCTAGTCATGGATGGTATCCCAGGGAACCAACTCCTTTGCCCAGTCTATGTTAACCTGGTCATAGGTTTGACTCGCCTGTTGTATGAAGAAGGCCCAGCAAGTTTCATGTAAACAGCATCATATTGATTCTTTACTGAGGACAATGGGAGTAGAGGAGACATTCAAATTGTTAGATGTATGTTGTCAGTACAGTGAGTACTGGGTTTGAGGCTCACACAAGTCACCATGGAGCACTGGGAAGCCAGGCTTAGGAGGAAAGTGCAGTGAACTCTTTTGTGAAGAATGCAGACAGGTTACTTGACAGATGTGAGTGGCTTGTGCAAAGGCCAGAGGCATAGATTGCATTTTTGCCTACAATGATTCTATGTGCTGGTTGAGAAAGTGAGAAGGGAGACTGGAGGAATAGAGGTTAATTTGCTAGTCATGGGCATAGCAAAGATGACCACAGAGTTGCTGTGGCAAGGGTTAAGCAGTGAAGTGACACAGGTGAATCTGTGTGGAGGGGACAAGACATAAAGTGCCAGGGTGGTGTAGAAGTCAACTACATGAATTCAAATGAGAGAAAAGCAATGTCCTTGGGGTGGGCAGGAGATGGACTCAGGAATTTCTTAGGTAAAGTTGGCAAGACTTGTAGTCCAATCAAGGGTGAAATGAAGGACTGGAAGGTTGACTTTCTCAGTATGGAGACCTGATGATGCTGATGCCATTCACTAAAGAGGGCGAAAAGGGATTAACAGCAACCACCAGCTGCCAGCCAGTTGGTGTTGAGTCACTGCCATTCTTCATCCTATTCTGAACACTTGGTGGGTATTTACTGTGGTTTATACACTGTGGTCCAGGCACTATCACCCACACTTTTTTTTTAAGCTGGAAAAGGAGAGATAAAGTAAGGTTAAGTCACTTACTCATTTATAGCTGCCAAGGAGAGGATTTGAGTCAGGAATCAAACCCAGGTAGTCCGGCACTGGATTCTCTGCTCATGGCCACTGTATGATGCTGAGAGATAGATACTGAGCTAGATAGATGTTGGGCATCTCAAATCCAATGTACTTATAATGTAAATAAATCATAGTTTCTATATGGAGTTGGGCATGCAAACCTAGGGTGCAGGGTGAAGATCCAAGTCCTCTTGCCAATTCTAAGAGGAATCATTGGCAACTGAACAGCCTAGAGCAAGGCCTCCTCTGTGGTTGTTCTGAGGTCTATATATTCAATATTCCAAACATTGACCATAGGAAGTTTATTAATTGATTTTTAACTAGACACTTAATGCCTTGCATTTGAACTTTTAGTGAGCACTGGCTAATAGCACTGGGCATCCTTCTAGGGGAAATATTGTGCTTATAAAATGACTCATCACCTCAGATTCTTCTGGAATATGGTGGTAAGCTGATCTGATAGGTAAAATACAGATCGGACTCTCACTTGTCATTTGATTCGGGATAAAACCCTGATATGGAAGCGACTGACAGTATTAGTGGGAAAAAGCTAGCCTCAAGGCGTAGGAAATAACCAAATTAAACAGGCTGCTTGCAGGCACAAGTCTACTGTGGGCTAATTTGTTTCTTGCAAGAAGGAAAAAAAAGAACCCTCAACTCATTTTTGTCTTCTTAAATTTTAAACAGCCACCACATAATTGCACTTCTGTTCTCTTAAGATTGTTATTTGGGCAAGGGGCAAGAGGAGAGGTAGGGAGGGAAGGAGAGGAGAGGAGAGGAGGGAGAGAGAGAGAGAGGGAGAAAGAGAGAGAGAGAGAGTGTGTAAGCCTTGGGCTTATTGTATTGCTTATCAGGGATGCTAATAATATCCCACCTGCCAGTCCAACCAGGAGATGGGCATGTTTCATGTAAGCATCTTCTCTTTGAAATATCAGTGCTTGCTCTTTTTTTCTGAGGAAAACTTCAACTTGAGTTTTCTTTCATCTCTGACTTCATGTGAGAAGCTGTAGTTCAACGGTACTTAGTGGACCCACTGATTAAACATTGACCTCATTTGCAGGTTCAACTCAGACAGGATCTAGAGAAAGCATGATGCCTGTTTTACCAGGCTACATGCTCATGTTTTCCATCCCTGCAGGACATTTGTTCATCCATCAGTTATTTGCAGAAGGCTTATTATATGCCAGGCACTGCATTAGATGCTGGGAAAAGCAGAGAATGCAGCACTCAGTCCATCAGCAAGGCAGGTCCGTGGGCTGCAGCCTGTAGTGTTGGGTGAGCTGCTGGCACAGCAAACAGTAGCACAGATCGACATAGATGGCACAAGAAACCAAGGTTTAGAGTACTGGGTGATCCTCCTGCAGGCAGGGGGCATAACTAGGCAGAGACCTGAAAGCTAACTAGGGATTAGTTAAGCTGATGAGGCAAGAGGAGAGGCACAGGGTTCCAAGCAGTGAGAAAAAGCATGTGCAAAAATTCTGAGGCTGAAAAGTCACACGCAGGACATATGTGATGAGAGTGTGACTGTGGCAAAGGGAAGAAGGAGGAGGTGGTAAGGGAAGTATAGAGTAAGAAACAGAAGGTTTTAGACATAAAGTCTATGATAAGTCATATATAATAAACTTATAAGGTTTTTTCCCTGATTACAATCTGAATCATTGCAATGTGCTAAATGATGGAATGGCATGATCAGATTTACAGGCATAAATATTCTAGTGATTATAGATAGGGTATGGATAATGACTTTGAGGATGAGAGAATGCAGAGGTACTCGTGGGAAACCCTATAGTAATATAAGGCAAGAAAAGGGCAGCTTGAACTAATGCAGTGGCTTGATGATAAATTGATGTGGGAGGAATAAAAAAGGTAGAAAGCCAAGGGTCAAGGATGGAGTCCTGATATATTGAATCTGGGCAGCAACCGTGGTGCTGTGAGAGTATCTGTAGGCCACATTCCCTTTGTTCACCTACTCTCACTCCATGCAGCCATTAATTCTTTAGTAAATTCATTATATATAATCTATGCCCTTGAGAAGCACACAGACAATTAAATAAACAATCGGGAAATTCATACCAGATTTCATTAGTATGTTGACTTAGGAGCACAGAGGAACCTAAAAGGTTTGCTTGTTGCAGAATCTACTTTAATGAATCCTCTCTTCCTCAGAAAGAAAGAGAAAGAAAAAACAACTCCATGTCAATAGGAACTCTTCCCATGGTTGAATTCATGTAGGTACAATAGAATCTCAGCAGACATGTTGCTGACCAAGCTCAGGAGTTCTACACACAATTTCTCCATTCCTTTCTAAGACCTTGACATAGGTCTTTTAGAAGCATCAGATTTGGTGTTTCCAAAAACAATTCAAGACTCTTCCTTCTGTGCCCCATTTTGGTGAATGGTCTCTCCACCTACAGATCATTCAAGATAAAAACTTCAAAGACAGTTATGGCTTCTCCTACTCCCTCCCTATCTATCGCCCTACTTCAGGTTATGATTTTCTTTGACTAATCCATAGTCTGCTAATGTTCTCTTGGACGCCATATTCTTTTTCACATTTTCACCAGGGTACAATTTCTACGAGAAAGTCAAATTATATCCTGACTTCACTTAAAATGTTCTGAAGCATTTGCATACCCAAAGGATAGGATCAAAAATGCTCAACAAGATATCTCTCAGTCAGTCCCTCCAATTACAGTTTTATTCTTTTCCCCCACTAGAGTACTATCTCCACCAGGAAAAATCCTATTTCTCTTGGCAGATGTATTCATCTTGGTCTAGTCTATCATGTGACACGTAGTATTTGCTCAATAAATGCTTGCTGAATCATTAGGGATATAAATGTGACACCTATCAACCATATACATCTGCTCCCTTTCAAGTTAAAATAGTCTGTGCTGCATTTTGTCATAATCAATACGACAGGAAGAATGAGCAATGGCTTTGCTGACCTCCTGTATCATCTTCCTCCTCATCATCATTCCCAGAATTACAGTGAACATTCAGTCCTGGGGCTCCTAGGGCCGATGATGGATGGCATAAAGAACAGGGAAAAAAAGCTCACTTTCAGAGAAAAGGTTGACCTCGCACCTGAGCAGTTATAAATAAGTCTTACAAACAGAGATGAGTTGATAAGGGTGGTTTATTTTTACTGAACAAAAACTGAATGGAGGCTATAACATTGCTTGGTTGACAATGGTCTCTAATTGAGCTCTGTTAATTGGCAAGTGGACAAGAAAATTGATATGGTCCCTCAAAGGCAAGGGCTGGAACTCTCCTACATTTACCGGGTCCTTCACAGCCTCTTTAGAGAAGCAGTTATCCAAGGAGAATGCAAATGACAAAATTTTAAAGGCTGAAAGAAATTTGTACTTGAAGGACAGATCATATACCATATGTGTGTATATATGCCAATGTCGTATATATATAACAATGTCTATGTGCATATGTATGTGCATGCATGTGCATATGCATGTGTGTTTGTACATGAAGAGTCACTGAGAGAAGCACCACTTTGGTATCTTTTTTTCCCTTCAGTTACAAAAGAAATAGGTATTCATTTTAGATAACTTGGAAAAAAATTAAGAAAAAAAATTAATGCTAATCCCAATATCAGGAATAATGACAGTTAATATTTTGGATTATTAACATATAATCTTTTTGTACATTTGCATAAATAGTATAACATTCTTTTAAAAACCATGGCATTTGTAATCAGACAAGGCTGCAAGTTTCCTTCCTTCTTGAGCACAGGAAGTTAAAGTGTTTAAGCCTCAATTTTCTTTTCTTCGAAATAAAGATCATGTTATGGAACCCATGGATTTGTTTTGGAAATAAAATAATAACAGACATGATGTGCTTCTCATGGTGCCTGACACACAGAAAGCACACGATCAACATGCTGTGAATTTTTTTGAAAAAAATGAATATTTATTTTAACACAATGGATTTATATAGTGGGTATATATGTACAGTTTTACATCCTGTTTTTTCTCTTTTTAATACTTAAAAATATCCTCTCACCCATGAGTATATGATAATTTTACTGTTCCACATTGGTTGGAAAGCAAGTTTGTTTTCAACTTTTGACTATTAGGAATAACTCCGCAATGAACACTCCATCATATTCATGATTGTGTTCTTAAGACAAATTCCTAGAAGTGGAAATTTTGATTCAAAGATCAAGAATTTTTGGAGATTCTTGATACCTAGTGTCAAATTATCTGCCAGATAAGATGTACTGATTCACCTTACATCTGTTGGATTATAAAGGATCTCATTTCTATCTTTACATACACAAATATACACATATATATTTATATAGACATATAAATGTAAATATACATTTACAATTAATTCTTGCCAGTTTCACAGGTCAAAAATATCCCTTATTTTAATGTATAAGTATCAGAATGTCATTTAAGTCATATTTCTTTAGGACATTTAATGCTAACACTGGTGATCCCATGAGTGAGAAGTACCCTTATCCAGTAAGCTTGAACTGATATTCTCCTACAGAAGATAGCCTCAAAGGGGAAACTTATTACCTTCTTCAAGGACATCCGGGGTCTGTAGGAAAGAATTCTTTCCTATCTTGTATGGGGGTCAAATGAACAAGAGGATTTTTACTTCAACTAAAAATAGGGAAAATATCTCTTGAATATGAGTCAGAACAGCAACTTTCTGACTGATGACACACAAGACATGTCCTGAGGGAAATCATGGGCCCCTGCCCCATTCAGACAAACACAGTCACCTTTCATCTTGGGGACAGATGTGCTCCTCCTGAGGCACATCACCTAATCCCTTTGGTTTCTTTTAATCTTCAATTCTGTAGTTATTTTAGTGGGATGTTGATTCTGTGATATTTTTGGAACTAGAGAGACATGGTTTTATTTTGATGCATATATCAGGTGGCATTTCCAAACAAATGAATTAATCTCCATTTAGATCCTTTACAAGTTCAGACAAATGCAAAACAGTCCTCCTTGCAGCCATCTTAGGGAAAGCAGGTATATAACTCGCAATAATGACCATGTTTTTTAAAAAAACTGAAACTTTTGTCTTTGTTCTTTTCATGCTTGGGCAGTGTTTTATGAAAAGGGTTATTTATGGTTAAACATGTTTCATGGCAGAGTACATAATGAAGAAATAAATAAGTATAAAAAATACTTGTTTTTTGTTTGTTCCTGACCATCCTATCCCAGTTCTTCCCCCTGGATTCTTTCACACAAAGAGCGCATTGTTATTGGAGCCATTACAGAATGTGTCTGCTCTGCCAGGCTCTGCGGGGCTCGGGGGAAATGGCTGTAGATTACAGCAGAGAAGTCCATCAGTCGGATCGCATGTGACCCCACTGTTTCGAGGGAAGAATACACTAGAACACTTCAGCTGAATAAACAGATTTTCCAAATGTTTTAAATCTGTTTTGAGACAAAAAGAGGAAGATGCTAAGAAATGGGTTTGGTTGACACATATTCAGCCTGCAATGCAGATATAAGGCACTTTCTTGTGGATGGGAGGACCTTTGGGGAGGGGGGAGATACAGACCACCAAAACAATTAAACAGTGACTAAAGAAAAGGAGGGAAGAAAAGATGGCCCTATGTTAGTACAATAGCTCGGGGGCTTTTCATTTGGGGGCATAAAGACAGAACAGAGAATGTTGTTTTCTTTTTAAAGCCTTTTTAAAAATGGTAACTGCATCTTGCTCTTGTAGATGTATTACTTATGACATCCCAGTTTTCATCCGTTCATGATTTTACATTAGAGTTAAATCTCTGCAGCTTGAATCTCACGGCTGAGTTAGCCAGAGCCCATAAAATATTGAAACCTTTAGAGCAGCAGCCAGCCAGGTTGAGAGAAGTTCATGTCCAAAGCTGAGCTTTAGATTCTGAGACATCCCAATTGGAGTGTAGTACAGAAAAAAAGCACTGATAAAATTTTCATAAAAATGAGCTAAGGATATTGCTAGCATGCTTCCCAGCATCTATATGAAAACTTAATCTGAGCTAATGGAAAGGATATGAAAGCCTTTCTCAATTCAAACACAGTCAATGCATGATTCATAAATTATTGTCAGGAAAGTGATTCAGTTCCCAGATTTATTCTCTTTTGGGTAGAAGCAACCAGGGGAAAACTGGGTCTTTTTGACCTTCAATGCCAGCAAATTTTACAGTAGAGCTGTCAATATAACCAAGTAAACTGGTCATTTCTCCAAATAGCAACAAAATACCCACATATACCCAGTGTGAGCTAATATTAACTTGGCCGGCTAGGTTACTGACAGCACATTCAGAGCAGCAAATGCCAGACATGTGAGCTTATCTGGATTGATAGGACTGAATGGACTCTTCAGGCAGCCATACCTACATCATCCATAGGAATTTGGATAAAATGTGACTCTTAGATGTCTCCTTACCTTCAAACACTTTGGGTGTTGACAATGGTCTCAACTCACTGCCAAACAAGGCATTGTTATTATTATCATATTAATATTATAGATTAAGTAAAGGACCTCAGATTTGGGCAATAGATTTTAAAGGCAATGGTACCATATGGAAATTGTAGACATTGTTCAAATGAATTTGAAGTAAGTTTAAAGAGGAAAGTAAAATGGAAACAGATAGTCCTGCAGGTAAGTTGAAGTGAACAAAGATAAAACAGGTAAGCTGCCTGTTAGGAGCGGCTTTTTAGTTTTATTTTTTTTTCACCATCAGATATATTTAAGCACCTAGAAAATGCTAAGTATTTGTGGGGAAAATAACGATGAAAATGCAAACCATATCTTTAGTGAGTTAAAAACCTTATGTAGTAGATCCATTGAATTTAAAATTTCAGAACATCCTTAAAATTATTTAGTGCAGCCCTTCTTCTCTCTAAAACCTTAATCTCTTCTACCACATCCCTGCTGAGTGGTCAGTCAACCTAAAGTACACAAACTTTTTGAGAACCCCTGCCTTCAGTTAATGGTGTTATTCTGCTTGTCAATCTAGAAACCTAGAATCAATTTTGATTTCTTGTCTCTCAAACCCCTGTGCTTGCAACCACTATGTGCTGCAACTTCTGTCTGACAGTGTTTCTCAAGATACTTCTGCCTCCTCCACTGTGCTATCTCTGCTTTTGTTTGGGCTCAATTACCTCTCACTTAGGACTATTTCAAAGATTCTTCAACAAGTTTCCCTTGTGATCATCTCTTGTCATTCCAATTTACCCCCCATTCTTTTGCCATAGCTACTATACTAGACAGATAAGATCATGTCACCCATGTGCTCCTTATTTATTACAGAATTAATTCCAGATTCATTAGAAAGTTATTCAAGGCTCTCATCTGACTCTGATACTCCTTTTCTAGGCTCATCTCCATGCAACCATGCTCTAAAATAGAACCAGATTCTTACTCCTGGATACACGTCAAAATTATCTGTGGGTGAAGCTTTTAGAAATACCAAAGCTTGAACCTAATCTGAGATTATCTTAGACTTTTGAGGAGCAGAACATTAATGTGAGCATAATATTGTGTGAGTCTAACACACAGTCCAGGATGAAATTACTGCTTTTTGGTCACCAACAATGTTATGGTCACCAGCAATGTTACTTCCTCTTCTTTTAACACCCATGAATGCATTTTAACAACCATGAATGTTACCAGAATGACAGTCATTTTGATTTCCCATAACCAATAAAAGGAAACAGTTTGAAGAGAAGGAAATAGTTTAATTTGTTGATCATTTGAGGAGGGAAGCAGACTGGTATCTGAAGGACCACCACCTTGTTCTTTGGCATAGCACAACAGCATTTACTCTTTTGTCTAGAGTTACGGGGGTAGAAAGTGGGAGTGGGCAAGGGTCAACATATCCATCTTGCAATAAAAGTGCCTGTAAGTTTTGTTTGACTCCATATTACTTTCACTATCTTCCTATAATATTTTTTTCCACTTAGATATAGAAAACAAAATTTTGTTAAACCTTGGGTATAATTTGTAAGGAAATTGAAGAGCTTATCTGGTAAGACAGAGAGAGAGAGACATATACTTAGTTGCTGCATGAACGCTGTGTTTTGGTTTTAGCTATTATTATGATTTGAAATTCCAGTCACTACATCTCAGCCTAGAACAAAGGCAAACATTTGTATTTAAATGGTGTTTTCAAAGTTTTCAGGCTGCTGATGGGGGAGGGGGGTGTTGGCAGTGTGTGTTTGTATGTGTGTGTATATGTGTAGGGGTTAGAGAACTTGAGAGATTTACCCAGAAAAGGGCTGATAGGGGTACCAGTTATTGAGCATCAAACTATATCCTGGGGACTTCTCTGTAGGCTGGGGATGTAGTGAAAATATTTGTATATAGAATACAAGTTTCATGAGAGCAGGAATCTTCTGTCTTGTTCCATACTATAACTCTTACCCATAGAATACCCCAGGATATAGTAGGTGCTCAATAAACATTTGCTAAAAAAAAAAAGAAAAAAAGTAAATTTGCAGTGCCTCTGAGATATATAGGAAATGCTATCTTGGAATGTTTGACTCTTTTGTTAACTCATTCTAGTATTATAGTTGACTATGCTATATTTTTAACTTTGAATCTATTATTTAAAATATAACAGCTCTCTGTAGGTAAAGTGTGAGGTGTTTCTATTACTTGAAAACACATATACTTGAAAACAACCACCAAAACAGAGGTTGTATGTATTTTTACTTAAATGATCATGATATGTACAGCTAGCTGTACACATCACTCCCAGAACCATCAGTGATTTATGAAGTATACTCTGTGTGCCTGATAATAAGTAAAATATTAAGAAGATGGGAATTCAAGAGCAAAGTGAGATTTACTCTTCCCCTCAAAGATCTTATAGTTTAGTTGGGGACTAAAGCATGAGTATAAAATAATAGGATTACAGAAAGCAATCAATCATTAAATATGTCACATGAGGTATACCAGATATCCCTCTCCTGATACATTAAAAGCTAGACCATTTCTCATAGCTCTCCTCAGTGACTGGTCAAAGGCAAGCACAATTTTGTTCCTGGAGCAGAGAACTGTCTCTTCATGTCATGAGTGAAAAGAACTGTGTCCTCATGTCATGAGTGAATTCTGCTGTTTTCTGGCTCTGCTGAGTGCTGCAGTGGTCCCTCTGTGACAATCTGCAAGAAGGCTTGATAATCCTAAACCCCAGAGATTTTTAAGAGATAATTTTGCAGTTGATGTTATGTGTATAGTAGTTGCTCACTGTGTCATTAAAGTTAAGATCAATGGGATAATATTCTAAAAGAGAAAGAAAACTCATAAGTGATTAGTCTTATATCTTAAGTCTCAAGTCTTCCTCAATGACTACCCTACAGAAGTTTGCCCAAGGCCTCCCCCCCCAACTCCTTCTCTAGCTCCTTCCAAAGAATCCAGGAAGCCTCAGGAATGGGGGGGGGGGAATACTGCCTGCCTGCTTCAGAAATAGTAGCCAAGCTACAGAGGTAAAAAAAAGTTAAGATACCAAATAAATCACCTCTGGTTTTGAGAACCATTTCTCCCCTTAAAAGTTTATCTTACAGGCAGGTATGTATAGGATGCAGACCTTAGAAACAGATGGGTATAAAGTAAGAAGCAGAGAGTTATTTAAATCACCCCCAGATGATGTAAGAAGGTTCTTCTAATTAGTTTTTCAAAATCATGGTGATCACAAGACTGGGATCAGAAAAATAGACTGAGATATCCTCATATACTTACATAGGGAGCATTTCAAAACACTTACTGTAATTATGCAAGATCAATAGAGCTGCTATTTCAAGAACTGCTAAGAGATAAAAATCTACAGTATGGTTCAAATGTTGGTCTTTGTGCTAGAAGATAAAAGAGAACAACCTCTTGTTATGTACCTTTTCTGTATAGAGCACATAATTGTATTAGGAACATCGACAAACCTTTTAAAAAATATACCTTATTTAGGTTGATTTAGAAAAGAAAAATCCTGAAATCAGCTTCTCACCTGAAGGAAAAAATGTAAGTACAAGCCTTGGGAAGCAGGAATGCTCTTGGTTTCCTCACATGGAAGCAGCATCCGAGGCGGATTTGGTCTCAGGGTGTCTGTCACCTATAGACTCAGGTTTATGAGTGCTGACCTCATTTGCTTCCTTTGTTTTTAATTGCCTAAGCAGCAGTGAAAAAGGAGGTGAAGAATACCATTACTGCTCACCAAGTTAACATACATAAATGGCACTGTTACATGGGGAGGCTGTAATAAGTCATGTGACAGAGAACCAAGGCAGCCCAGCGTGCAAAGGGAGCAATTTTCTGCCCCGCAAACAGCACTTCAGGTGCTGTCGTTCATCTTTCTGTGACTTGCTCTGTCAAAGTCCGCCCAGAGCAGAGGTGTTCAGGGACCCAACAGGCCATAAGTGTCCAGCTGAAAAACCTGGGAGATATCCTCAGGCCCTAGGAGTTCACTTTTTCAGTTGCACTGATTTACTTCAGAATGCTCCTTCAGGGAATTTCTGCCTTCCATTGCTTTATTTTCCCATTTCCTTTCTTGTCATCTTTAAAAATCCATTAAAGATCATGCAGGCTGTTTCTGCAAGCTCAAATTTCTGAGATTTTCTTGTGCTTAATAAAATAAACCCTTTCAGTAGGCTGCAGTCTCCTTTGTGCTATCAGGACCTGGATGCTATTAAACCTTTTAATTAGAGGTGGTGAGCATAGATCAAGGAAGCCAAAGATGGCTGAGATTCTCGTGGAAGGAAACATTTTCCCTTTGGGGATCTAAAATGGCTACTTGGCTCACAGATCCAGGATAGAAATGATAACTATGGATTAGCAAAATTATAATGTGCTCCCCACACCCTCTGTGTCCCCCTTAATTATTTGCTTCAAAGGCCTCCAATTGCCAAGGTTAAGTGTTTATCATTAGCACTCATCGAAGATTGCTTAAGGAACAGAAATTCAGTCTTTAATTTGTTTACCAATTCAATTTCCAAAGGTACTCCTTACCCAGCAAAGCACTGATATTTCTAGAAACCTTGCCTGTATTTTATTTTCTCCCACTGAGTCCTCTGTCTACTGTGTTCCACACAATTCCTGCGTTGTATAATATGCATGCAGCCTTCTCCACGATACAGGATTATAATCAAATGCCACCTCGCTGATCATATCATATTAATTCAGATTTGTCTATCATTTTGTGTGATTGCTGCTTTGCCTTAGGTATTATAATAACGATACCTCACCTGTCACAGCCCACTAGCACTGTCTCACCTAGAAAATTGCTCTAAAACTGCCTCGGATCTCTCAGACCTTTTCTTCTATTTTTTAATTTTTTTGGACAAGCTTACCTATTACCAAAGAATAATTGAACTTTTATTGGAAGTCTCCCCATATATCTTTGCTATATTTTACATCTAGTCTAGGAACGGTTACATGTTGATTCTACAGCAGATTGAAGCATTCAAAGCAAATCTTTTTGCTCACCTGTAAAACATCTTGTTCCCTTTTCAAACTACTGCTAATACCGATTTGGGGAGCTTTAGTAAGCAATATTTCTGAAGAGATAAGCACATAGTCAATTGTTCTTTATTTTGGAGATTTTAATACTAGACAAGATTAGATGGTTCTATGAAAAATGCCTGCAAGTCTCAGGTTGAAAATTTGAGCTCAAGATTTCATTTTTTTTGATGACAACAATTTAAATATACATTTTCAAAAACAAAATACATCCCTTTGAGATATGTTTTTCAGAAAACCCCAATGCATGAAAATTACCAAAAAGGTTTTTTTTTCCCCCAGGAAAAGATAGGTGGATTTTGCGTTAATGCATTTTTTTTTAAATTGTGAAAACTGCTTAAGTGATTTGCATGTGTCTACAGCCACAGGTAATTTGGTCTCAGGGCTTATGAGAACTCTGGCTGCTTTAACATGGCATATCAAATTAGAAGAAGCCTACTTTTTAAGTGCTATATAATAAAAACAAATGGTACACTTACAGTCTGCCACTGCCTTGTAATGTTTGCCATGCTCGAGAGAAGTTGCTGAGAATAAATACCACCCCATTGACTAAAAAGCCATCACCAGTGTGTTTTCCCATAATTAAACTGGGCATGTTTTAGGAAAATTAAATGACAAAGATACACTGGTAAGCTGCAAATAGTATTCAATGGCATTATCAATTGCAGAGATTCCAAGGTTTGCATATTAATTGAAGGAAGGTGCTAATTTGAGTGCTTTAAGCTCCATTCACAAGCTTGTTTACATGCTTTGTTCCACCTGGACCTGTTTGGAGGTTTGTCAAAACCTAACAAGCAGAAAAATATTGCATTTGAAAATACACATGCATGTTTAATTAAGCCAGGGCCAGTGAACATTCCTCAATATATTTAGCTGTTGAGGTTTAAGCACCATCAGAGCATCAGGCATTATCACCTTTTGAAGTATTGCTGGATCTTTAATATTTAAAGCACAAAGCAGACTGTAATAAAAAAAAATTCTAGCAGACCCTAGAAGATTAAAGACGCTTTATAAATGTGACAGTTTGTAAATGGAACACCAGATTTAAAGGATCCCCCCGATATTTCACAGCATATTTTTCAGGTGTGTGCTAAATTATGAATACAATTAAATAGCTGTAATTATTCTTCAGGAGAGGACAGCAAATTTAAATACCTACAAAATTTGCAGTTGGCTACAGAATAGGAATGTATAGCAGAGTGGCCTGAGTGGGCAAGGCAACTCAACTAGGTGTCAAATCCAGTGAGAACTTCATTCACCCCCAACAGATGTGCCTCCTTTAGGGGTTGAGGGCCAATGATGTCCTTGGTGAGTCACACTGCAAGCAGATGTATCTGAAAAGAATGAGTTGAGCCTGTGATACCCAGAGTGTGGGTCTTCAGAGCCACATTTGCGATCATCATTTAACAAAAGAGCTCTGTAGTTTGTGTGTCCTTGGCTCACTGCTATGATAAAACAACAAACTGCCTGACATTGAGTAAACTCCAAGAAAATATTTGTAGAATGAATGAGCAGTAAATCTAAAATGTGCCTGTGGTAATACCTTAATATTTTCATCCCATTAATTTTCCCAGAAACAACATTTAGTCAAAACTGTGAAAACGCAAGGAGAATAGTCTGTGTTTGGCACTCAGAGCAAAGGTATGTATCACAGTACTTTTCAGTTATCGAATCCTACTTTGGGGGTGAAAAAGTGTGCACCTTACAAGAACAGGCATCGCTTTGCTATTAACCATATATGAGAGCTGAGCTGAGCCATCCATCTTCCATCAACTTCAGCTTCTGTATCTACAAGAAGAGGATAATCTTTTCATGATAATAAGTGAGACAATGAATGACAAGCTAATTGCCCTGTTCAGACGCCTAGAAATTGCTTAATAAATAATAACCTTTTAGTGAGAAAAGCAGCTCAGGTTAGTAGTTAAATATGGAGATTCTGGTCCAGACTGCTGTTTTTTTGAGTCTTGGCCCTGCACTCAACAGGCTGACCTGGGCTTGGGCTTCAGTTTTCCTCTCTGTAAAATGGATTTCATAATTGCACCTAGTGCCTAGGATTATTGTGAAGATTGGATGAGTTACTGTTTGTAAATTTGTTGGAAGTAGGCATGGCACTAAGTAAGCAAATAAGGTTTTGTGAAATAAAAAAAAGAAAATTTAACTCTGCCTGCTACAGGAGACATTTCTGACAAGGAGTATGGAAAGTCTTAGTAAAACTGCAACTCTTTGCAAATATAATGAGCTTCAGAAAGGATGTAGCAGTTACCTCTGTCAATATAATTGCCACCTCTTAGGTATCTGTGAAATCAACAAAGGGTTGAGTTTGCTGCAAGGGTTGAGTTTCCAGTTCAGACCTGAGGTCTCAGGAGACATTCCCCCACATCCTCAGAAATACTACAGCTACTGGGAAACTTTCCTTGGTATTTAAAAAAGAAAAAGGAGTTTCTTGGTCATTTATCTCATCAGGAGAAGCTGGCATCACCTCTGAACTGCCCTGTTGAGACTCTGTAGTCCTTCCAGTACCCAATTAGTTGACTAATGATTTAGCTCTGACTTATTGAAAGCCTACTTGTTGCAGAGGCTCTACAAACATCTCGTTATTCCTCAGCACAACTCCATGAGCTAGGAATGCTTATTTTCACCATTTTACAATTGAGGAAACTAAGGCACAGAGCAGTTACTTAATTTATCCAAGGTCAAATTGTCAGTAAAGGGTGGAGCCAGGATTCAACGCAAGCAGTCTGACTCCAGAATCTGCATCACCAAGCCCTAAGTTATATTGTCTTTTTGTTGGGGAAAGTGGGTGATTACTCAGAATATTCAAATTGTGTTTTTGCTTGAGTACTAGTGATTCTCAGTGAGGTAGGGTGATCACCACTGTTGATATTGATGTTTATATAATTAGCAGGTGTTGTACATGTGCATGTGTACATATGTGTATATAGAAGTCTATGTAGGTGTTTGTTTGCTTTAAGTTGTCCAATAAAGAAGAACTTAAAATTCCTTTTGCAGGAGAAGCGATAGTTAAGAATAAAGAAACAATGGGTAAGAACATTTACATAGTGACCAAATTTTCTTCCTTCTAAAAAGATAGAAATAAAAATTCAGTCCTTTTCCTTTTTGATGTTCAGCATTATGAGAACTATTCTGATTGACGAGGGAGAGCTGGGCTATAACTTTATGTTGGAAAAATATACTCAGGGTCCCCAAAGAAAATTGTCCGAATGAAAGAAATCTACAACTTTGTTCAAAATCAGAACTTTTAGACTGGGACAAAGCAGGAAAGAATAGAAAAATACAGGTTACAGTACAATTCGTGGCTGAAATATGAAACACCATTTCATTCAGCTAACTGATCTGAAAGTTATTTGTCAGAAATGATGCTTGAATATCAACTTTACATTGATGATTGGTGACACCAAGAAACTAAATGTAGTAGATGATTGCAGTAGTGGCCTTCACTTTATTTATGCTTTCTTGTATCCTTGCTCTTGGGTCTGCCCCTCTTGCCCTGGTTCTAGCTTGGCCATGTAACTGTGACTTGCTTTTGCCAGTGGGCAGTAGCTGTGAAATAGTAGAGACACAAAAATAAATTTCACATTGAAATTTGTCCTTGCTTGTTCTGAGCTATCTGCCATGATGTGAAAAATCTTGGGCTAGCTTGCTGGATGGTAGGAGATGAGTGTGCCAACTGAGAAACCCCACCAACTGTCAGTCATACGAGTAAAGACTCCTAGATTACCCAGATGCCAGCTGCCCTGCCAACTCATTGCAGATAGTTGAGAAAGATCAGCAGAGATAAGTAATTCTAGGCCCACAAAACCACCCAGTCTCGTATAAGACTTGTGAACTAGAGACATATTTTAAGCACTAAGTTTTGGATATTTATTACATAACAAATTCAATTTGATGGTAATTCCAAGGAACGAAATCCTTCAATAATAAAGCCAAAAAAAAAAAAAAAATGGGTAGCACTGGTTTTGCAACAGATGTTGGCAAAATTGCGAGGAAGCTGCTACTGCAACCTGGAAAGATGCTGTTTCATAAAAGAGGTGAACAATTCACATCATTGCTTGCTGCTTGCAGTGACTCGGAAGGGAGAGAGGGCACTTGTGGACATAGTAAGGTGATTCCTGGGCAGAGTATTAATACTT